>QVNW01001850.1:0-86089 GCA_014825475.1 Pseudomyrmex flavicornis
GTAACGCAATTGCCACATAAATTTTTTATAAATTTTGACATCCACACGAAATACAGGAGGTCCGATTGTCCGACTTCTCTAACCAAGGTGTTACTTTTTGCAACACTTTAAAAAATTTAAATCTTAAAACAAACATCATTGAAATATTATCATTTACTTAGGTAGAGAGAGAGAAATTTAGATTTGAGATGAAAATTAGCATTCGACCCTAAATTCGATCAGTTGCCAAAAAGTAAAAATTATTTAATACACTCAAGTATCGCGCGGGCATTCTAGCATTGGGCTTACGTATTTATCTTATCTATTTCATAGTTTTAAAAAGATACAATTTTCACTATGTGATCAAGATCAGACAATATAGATAAATCACTTGTATATTTGTTTTGCATATTTTATTAAAATTTTATTTTCCCTTTCAATTAGAGTAGAACACATACAGAGTTAAATATGTTTGATATACACAGAGATAACGTATCTCTCTCTCTCTCACGTATCAGTATTACATTACAAAATCCAGAAGTCTGAATGAAGAAATCGAACAAATACTCTCCGGCTCGAAGATTTCGAGGAAGACGAGAAAAAAAAAAGATATGACGACGATGAACACAATTTCTTCCCGCAGACGCCCATGTATCCACGTAGATGTCGAATGGCCACTTGGTGGGACAGGTTGCGAGGGTGCGGGCAGGGGATATCTCGTGTTGGCAAGTGGGGATGACCGCAAGGAGAGCCAGCAGAAGAGGTGAGCGAGGTATACGAGTAGATGCGCGCGCGGCGAGGGGACAAGCAGCAGGGACCAATCGGAGGGAAGGGATGATGAAGCTTCAGCGCAGGCTGAGAGAAATTGTCAGAGACACTGTTACGCGGCGAGTCGGCTCGTCCTGAGTCATTCTCATGGATCTCGGCTCGTCTTTTGCTCTCATACCCTGTCCCGCCTCTTCCCCGCAACAACTGCGAGCACATCGCATCCCTCGCTCTCTCACCCTCTCACAATTCTCCCCCTCCACCTCGCCGCCTACGTCGTCGCCTCCTGAAAATCGGTTCTCTCGTTTTCGGATCGCGGTCTCAGACGTCGAGGTAACTGCGGCAAGAGCAGAGGTAACCGCGCGACTCTTGTGCTTTAGTGCGCCGCTGAATGTCGAAGCTTAGTGACGAACGGAATCGAGATAAGGTGACGAGAGGACATTCTCGTTTCGAGTTTACGATTATCGATCATCGTCGTGTTTTGTCTGTGAGAAGAATCGATAGTGATCCATTCATCAGTAGTGCGGCTGACATTCTGCCGGATTCTGCTCGAGACTCTGTGGGATTCTCGCGGGATCATTTGTTGTTGGAATCATTCGGAAACGTGCGTCTGGCCGAATTCCAAACTCGCGATTGCATGGACCTGGTGGTGAGTGCAATCAGTTGCTTGGATGCTATATCAGTTGTTCGAATCTTTCCTCCGGAGGAGTAATCGCGAGTCGTCCGCGGCTGGTCGAGCATCATGGATTACTCGAAAAAAGGTATGTTTTTTTTTAACAATTGTTGTGCGAGCTTCGGTTTCTCTTTCTCGCGTAGACACAGATGTTCCGCAAGTATATTAGAGCAATCTCGCATGATCTTTGTATTCGAGTGTTTTTTTTTTTTTTTTGAATGATTGTATATATTTGTACAACAGAGTGCGTAAGTCTTTTTTCGCGAAGAATTCTGCAAAACGCGTGCGATCACGCATCGAGTTGAAAGATGATAGAAAATATTTGACATTCCACCTACTGTATAAACGCGCTAAACATTTATTTTTTTCGGTCACTTTTTGTTTCACTTTCGAAGAAAAGGAAATGACATATTCTGGGGACACGTGAGAGTGTAATTGTGTTTGTTGGTGTGTGTGTGTGCGTGCGTGCGTGCGTGCGTGCGTGTGTGTCACGTGAAATTTTCTATAATATAAAATTTAAACATTGTGTCAACCAACACTCGCTTGCTTTGTTCATGGTCAATCTCTGAGAGCGAGCTGCGTTCTCGAGATTCTGTGTGAACAAAGCTCACACCGAGATAACGAGATTATATCAGTTGTATTGGTGACGCAATTCAACAATCGTGTGCGGATTTCAGTTGTTGAATTTTTGTCGATTATTATGCAACAAGTATGTAGACGTTCTTGTCTACATACCGTTAAGATATTTCGTAAAAAAAACACACTGAAAATCGCGCGATATTTAATTGTTTATTTGAAATCCGAGAATAAATTTCAAATTATATATTACGTCTTGTCAATAGCTGCACGAAAAAAGCGTTTGCAAATAACAAAGATGCAGTAGGTCTTCTCGTTGCACAGACGTTTTTTTAATTATATGTTAAAAGGGAAATTTAAAAAATGTCTCCCGAAACTTAAGAGATTCTTTCTGACTCATCTCATCTTTTGAATACGCTGTCAAAATATTTTCATAAAAATCCAAATAATCTTTGCTTCTCTGATATCATCAGAATTGGTAGAAAGTTTTCTAATTAATATTAATAATGGTTTTTTGTGAAGACATAAAATACATATACGTTAAAGTAGGGAAACGGCTCTTATGATTTTAAAGAAATATGTATAATATAGTTTTGGATTCTGAGAAAAATCTCGTTTAATTTGAGAAAAAGGAAACAAATAATTTTTTAATCTAAAATAATGTAAGATAAAGTAAGTACTTGAATGCTGATCACTTACGAAGAATTATATTGGTTCCAGTGTGTTCACAATTTACAAAAGTGTTTCCTGTGATAATATTAAGAAAGCGTTTTCTTCTTGTGCAATTATTTTTGTAAGATAATTGTACTATGAGATAAGAGAAAAAGCAATCAGTATTAGTTTTGAATGTGTGAAGTATATATACTAAATAACAACTTAAATGTTTTGACGAGGAAATAATAATTGTGCTAAAATTCAACATTTTTGCAAAAAAATATGTTAGTTTTTATCACGGGCGCGATATAAATTTGGAAAATACGAGAGAGATTTTAATATCACGAAGCAGAGAGAATTTTATCTGAATGTATATCTTCAAAATGAATGGAAACTTAATGCTTAAGCGATCACCCACTCTCTCCCCGTAAAAGATAAGAAAATCGATATTCAAAGATGATTAACATTCGATTATTCATCCAGACTTAATTTTTTATCTATTAGAATCTGCGTCGAGTAAATATGTAATTGTCGTATCTAAAGATTTTCCACCTTTTTTGTATATTTGAATTGTGCTTTTTGTTTAATGTATATTTGCACATTGTTTGTAATTATTTACACAAACAAGATTTACACAACACGTGTGTTCTTATTTTTTGTGTATATATATATATATATCAAATTCCCTTAACAAAACACGCACTATAGTAGTAGATTATTATTTTGTGATGTGCAGATACATCAAATGATACATTATCCGGAAATATTTTTTTTCTCCCTGTGTTAGAGCGGAAAAATGATTACGACCGGCACCACGAAGTCTGTATTAGGGCGTGGTGCGGAAAGTCAACCGCTCCCTTTTTCACCCCAGCGAAGGGGCGCCTTTTGGTAGCGAGATATTAATTAGCGATGTTTTTATATCGACAAGAAAGTGCACGCATTTACCAACTGTCACCGGAAAACTCGTTGTTGCAATTGAAAAGTTGCATGTAATGTAAATACGTATATACTCTAAAGTTCAAATAAATCAGTAATTAATCTTTGAAGAGAGAGAGTCCGAAAATATATCTATATCAAGATTATTTTTTTACACACATACACACATTGTTTTGCTTATAATTAAAATTAATCTTATATAAATCTTATATATAAAGTCACTTAAATCCTTTTAGAGACTTGCGCTTTAACATTCTCTTTGATAATTAAAAATTACCATATTTGGTTGAACAACATTCTTATTTTTTTAATAAAGCATGCGGACTAAGAAAGATTATTTTTCGTATTTTATTTATTTGAATCGATCCATGACTCAGATAATCTGTGCGGAGACACAATAATGAAAAACTCAGATACTCAATTAAGAGAAAAAAAATTTCTGATAATTAGAAAAAGATCTAGTTCTCATTTTTAAGAGATTAAGACTAGCATTTATAATTTAATATTCAAGATCGTCTTAAGTTTATCTTAAGATGCTGTAAATCTATTCCTTATACATATTTTTTAAATTAAGTGTCATCTTTTCTCACTGAGAAATTTCGATTTTGTACATTAGAATTTTTCGAATTTCACGAAACAGTATTTGTTTCTGTTCAAACTCGTCAGATTTTCTTCTCTCCTCTGAAAAGTATAAACTCGATTTCTTTCTTTCGCGCTCGCAAAGATTAAATGGATAGTCTAATCACACCTATCATCGCTTTTCCGCCTTTACCTGGCGTCGTAAGGTCGCTTTAAGATTTGCATAGATGTTATAGAAGTAATCTATAGATACGCGACGGTAGGTAGGTAGAGGTAGCTAGGTAGGTATGACAACCGCGCCGAAGTACATGCGGAAACACTTGGTTGGGCCACGTATACAAGAAGGTTTTTTGCATGAATCCAGGTACATTGCATGAAATCTTTCCCTGGGGGAGGGTGACATCCTCAGAGATTTACCCTCGGTCGATCGTAAATTAATGAAGCGTGATTATAAATTTTTTTCGGGGAATCTTATTCTGTTGCATCGAAATTTAGCTTCACCGAGAACCGCTTCTCTTTCAAAAAATATACAACCGACCGCGAAAACGAAGAGTTATGTGATTTGATTATATGAAATATTTTCTTTGTTGAAATTTTTCTCGACTTTCTCTCGTGATATTCGAAATATGATAAAGTTGAAAGAAAGATGAAGTTTATTTATTTATTTATTTATTTATTTTATCACACACGCACAATAAAAGTTTTGAGCTTCGTTCAAAACCTGTTTGGACTTATTTGTTTACTTCAGTTAAAACACGATCAAACTGTTACTTGAAATGAATGCAGGAATAGCAGAACGGAGCACACGGTGCTTTTGTCTCTTTGAGATAGGTCGTTTTCAGATAGAAAACTTGTCTTTCTCTTCTTGTCCTTCAAGAGTTTCACAATCGGTGGAAATTCTAAAAAAAGAAATTAAATAGGACTAAAGAGAATATAATAAAACTAAGAAGAAATAGAAAAAAGGAAAGAGAAAGAGACAGAGAAAAGTCATGAGTCATTCGCGCAGGTATGCCAAGAGGGTTGTCGAGTTACGGATCGGTAAACCCAAGATTGTCAGAAAGAGATTCTCAACCAGCCGCCATCTTTGTTCCTCTTGCGTGGTGCGTGGGTGTATCTGAGCGTGGAGGAAGCGGGGATGATGAGGGAGAACTGGACACAAAGAGGGGAGGATAACGACGAGAGAAAGAGGGAGAGAAACGCCGCCGTCAAAAGCGAGGCCGAGAATGAGAGATAAAAGAGGAGAAAAGAACAAATGAAGGAGAGGACAAAAATGTTACAAAAAGTAGAGCCGTAAGCTCGCGGAAGGACAGAAAGAAAGAAGAGCAGAAAAACGCCTAGCGTGATGATCGTACGCAGGATGTCGAGAAAAGAGAAGAATGGAAGGAATTAGCATTGTGAAACGCGGAGAGATAGAAGCGAGAAGTCTTAGAACGAGATAGGAATTTCTTAGGGTACGAGGGAAAAAGCGGAGGGTACACAAGTGAAGAGGGCGAGGTGAAGGAAAGGAAGAAAAAGGGAGATAGGGGAAAAGAGCGAGATAAAAGCTAGGCGAAAGGCCAGTGGAGGGGAACGCGCGTTAGGCCACGGTAGAGAGGGAAGTGGGGCGAGCGGCAGGCGGGGAAAGAAGGAGATAAAAAGACTCCGAGAAGATGAGAGGCGGCCAATGGCGGCCCAGCACGACGCCGAGTCGCTGGCGGCTGACTCCCCACCATGGCTGCTTCAGCGCAGCATCCTACGATTCGTAGGAGGAATCGAGCGGAGGCATCAAACGGAAATGCGCATGTACGCCCTCGGCGCAGACATAACACTGCTCCCTTTTTCCCTCAACGCTCCCTGACGAAGTCTCCGACGCGAGGGTGCAATGCAGATATAGGCGTGGCGTTCTGGAGCCTTCAGAATTTGAACCTTCTCGCTCGGCTCCCTCTAAAGTGAGACTCTAAAGTGCTCTTTTATTGTTGCACGAGCCCGCCTTTCTTCACGGTGACCCTTTGGCAAGAGTTAATTTCTCTCTTTGTGCTTATTATCCTTTCACGATCTTTTTACATACATCTCATCTAATAAATCCAAATTTAATAATTGAAATATGTAACGATAATAAGTGTCTATTTTTATAATAAAAATATCTTTTTTTAAATATTTCTTATATTCAAATTCTGATTATTACAAAATTGTTTCTATAGAATTCCACAAGATATACTTTTTACAAATACAATCAGAAATTATGCACTCGGTCAATTTCTTGTGTGTATGTGCAATGGCTGAAAAAAATTGTTTTAAAAAGACGAAGTTTTTTTTTTATATATGCGGCGCTGTTCTCTTGCTACTGTGTTTTCAAGTTTTAGTCTTTTTCGCGGTGCAGGTAGATCACTTCAGGTGAAATGCAGCATAGATTTCTGATCGTCGCAATTGGAAATCTTTTTATGATGCTTTCCATTTCTA
Source organism: Pseudomyrmex flavicornis (assembly GCA_014825475.1). Taxonomy (NCBI): domain Eukaryota; kingdom Metazoa; phylum Arthropoda; class Insecta; order Hymenoptera; family Formicidae; genus Pseudomyrmex; species Pseudomyrmex flavicornis. The sequence goes on from QVNW01001850.1 coordinate 6,602, forward strand.
ACGATCGCGGGTGAGACGGAAGACCAATCGTTATGATGTTCCATCAACCACGAAAACCGATTTCTATTTTTCTTCGTCGCGCGCGTTTCTCGTCACATTGATGTGAGCATGTACTGATGCGTTTTTACACATCTAATTGTTTTTTGCGTATATTGTTCTAATTTTATTTTGTTATAATTTTATATTGTTCTAATCCTTGTGCTCGATAACATGGAATCTTTATCTTCGCGAGAGATGTTTGACGAACTTTTCAGTAAAGTTAGTTTTTCAGAAGAAAATAACACGTGTATAAAAAAGAGAAAGAAAAATGACAATTGTACACTTTTGACGATAACGGGATTCGGTTACTTTTATTTAGTTCGAAATAGTTAAAAAAAGAAAGAAAAACAAAACAGCCGCAACGTAGTTATATCATTAATCAACGTAGCGTTAACTATCGGGCACGCGTCGAACCGCAGACGATGTTGATCAGACTTGTTTCTCGACACTTGCTCTTCAGAAACGAGCGCGTGCACATGATTTACGCGCATGAATAAAGTTCACCTGTCGACAGGTATATACGTCTATATGGGCGCTTGTCAAACAGGTTCGCTCGGGACAAAACGACAACCGCCGTAGTCGTTTATAGTCGGCGAGCAACCCATGTAATACGATATATATATTCATCAGGAAATTAATACGCAAAGTGTTTTCTCATGAAAGATATAAATTATAGTTTTTTTTTTTTTTTTTTTTTTTTTTTTTTTTTTGTGTACCACAATTGCGCGTATTAAGAAAACCAAGAAACGTGTTTGTACTTTAAATAATTTAGGTACACTTGGTGTTGGTTTGATTTCAATTCTGCCGTGCGCGACTGAAATTATATTGTTCCTTTATTACGCACAATAATTAATACATGCGTTATCAAAAGATGCGCATAAATATCGGCGAGGAGATACGGAGATTTCCGGAAAGAAAAAGACTGCAAAACTACGTTACGTCCTTCAGCTATTAATCGTGTTAGTTATTACTATCTACTTGATGTGTATTATCCAACCATCTTTTGCACAAGTTGTATACACGCTCGTATGTTGTACATAGTCAATTAATTTGAATAAAACGAGCTTTTGATTAAACGCGTTGTTCGCGAGTATTTATAAAAACACATTCGTGTGTACTAAAAAAAATTCAATGACACAAATAAAAGTGACTGGATAATCAATATAGCAATTAATATAACAATCAACATGTTCTTTTTATTTTGGAGAACTTGCATTTTGCTTTCCAAAAATTTCAATTTTATAGATTTGCTATTCCAAAGAAAAAAGTTTACGCAATACACGTTTATGGTAATTTGGAAAATTTCGAAAGATATTAAACAACATAATGCCAAAGTTTTATTTACAAAATAAGTAGTATTTTTTTATAGATTTAAATTAATAGTTTTTGAAGGATAGATAAAGAACTACGTGCACGTGTACATGTGTGGAAGTGTATATTTTGCCGAAAGATTCGTTTTATATCTCTGAGATCTGCTTTTTCTATTTATTGTGGTTTATAGCAGGACATCCTTAGCATTCGCTCGATTTATCTTACCGCAATTATGTGATTACACACACATCTCCTTTCTTTCTCTATGTGTATTATATTGTATCACACACATCTCATCTCCTCTATATGTGTTATAATGCATTGAATTTTTTTTATCTTACTATCAGAAAACGATTGCTTTTCTAACATTATAGCTTGCAAAAAAATAATTGAAGCAAATATTGCACTTTTTTATTGACAAATAAGTTATGTTAATATCAAAGAATATTTTACTGACGCAATTATCTAAATTCTGCTTTTATTTTGCACTTGCAAACATGGTGAAAATTATAAAAGCGGAAGATAAATACAAATTCACATTAGAATATTTATGATCTTTCAATTTGTTAGTCTCTCAAAATCGGCAAATGTTCTTACTTTGTAAATTTTATTATCGGGTCATTTAATCAGTACATATACATATTTTCTCAATTAATAACACACACACATACACACATACATACACAAAGTAATTAAAATATCAACTCACTTTCAACAAGCTCGCAACTCACAGCCCGATTTTATCTCACTTCACATCTTGTGAGGTCGACATCTTTTGAATCGCCAATTCAAAATTCCATTTCTCAAAGGATGCCCGCGCCATAAATCCTCTAAAAGTGTGATAAATAGAATAGGCCGTCGAGTGCGGTTAGAACGTCGAGCGAGGACGTTGATAAATGTTATTGTCTCGGCAACATTTGCGGTTCGGGTATCAGCTTCCGGAATACTTAGTCAGATTTGTGTCCTGTGCTGCCGCTGTGACACAGTTCCTTACCTCTAAGTGAAGCCTCTAAGAGACGCAACAACACCGGCGGATCCGGTGGCTCTCCTGTTTATCCGCGGTTTTAAAAGCCAACTCGCGCATCACATAGATGGCAATGATATTCCAGCGTACATATACCGCTGTGTGTTATATGTACAGGATAAAATGTGGTATGTATACAGGATGTCCCGTGAACGACGCATCATCGCTTAAGACCGATTCCTGAGATAATTTCGAGACGCAAAAATCCTACAATCAAAGCTTGGAATTTATAACAGTGGTTTTTAAGTTAAGACGTTTTTATAAAAGTTGGACAAATCGCGGATAAAGTTCTCGCATGCTCTCTCAAGCACGATATAATACACAATTGAAAAGCTTTGACACGCGTCAGTGCAGACTGTTAAGCCGCGTCGAGAGAATAACTTGTCTCTGTTTCTGGTAATAATCTCTGTTTTGTTCGATGAGTGTCTCAGTGATTTTATTTTACTTGATAATTATTGTAAAATCTCCTTCTAATTTAATATATTATTGTAAAATCTCCTTCTAATTAAATATACTTTTAGTGTGCTAACGTTTGATCTTTTGTTAATTTTAATTTGATAAATTTAGAGTTGGAATTTTATTTTTCTATTTTCCGAGAATTTAATTTACGTACAAATTAGTATAAATTGATTCCTCTCAGAGAAAACCAAATAAAACATATACTTAATGGCTCAAAACCACAATAATTAATTATGCCGCAATAAATTCATTTAGAAGTAATTTGTATCGTATTTTATTGTATTAGCGATTTTCTGCGTCAACTGTTTAATTTCTCAATCTATTCCACTTTATAAAATTTATCATTCTTACTTCTCTTAATCTCTCTACTGCACGCACACTCGCTATATCCGAACTGTCTCGGTTTTCCTGTTTCGTCAGATTTGTGGTCCAGACTAAATCGCACTTGCGGGTTTTTCCGGTTTTGTCTTCGCAATGAAGTTCCTGTTTGAGAAACAATTTAGCGAGAAGTTATAACGTAAAATTCAGTTCTTTCAACCGATTTATAATGCAGTAATTATCAAAAAAAAAAAAAAAAAGAACAAAAGCTCGAGTTTTCTTCTCGTAATGTTTACAATCGATAACAAAATAATCTAGTAATCAGTTTTATCGAACTTACGAAGGTATTTCATATTTAATATGATTTTTTATATTTATGTTTCAGTGACTGAATCTGAGAATGAATCTGATCAGAAGCAAGAAAACGAAGTACAAATCGATGCCGCTTCTCCATCATCAAGCGTAAGTCTTCGTTAATACAAAAATCTTCATTAATACAAAAAATAGCTTTTTACATAGACACTACATACAACACCAGTAAACTGCAAATTAAATTGAATTGCTATTGTTTTCTACGAAAAAAAACAACAGGTTGAGCTGTCGGAGAACAGCACGCATCCGTGCCCGAATTGTCCGTCGGTGTTCTCCAACTCCCATGAGTTGACCAATCATTTGCGCGGCCACAACTCACCGCGTAGCACGGACTGCAGCGGCGAGGAGCTCGACTACAGCTGCAACGTTTGTAACAAGGTGCTCAGCTCGGCGAGTTCGCTGGACCGTCACGTGCTGGTACACTCGGGCGAGCGATCGTTCAAGTCCAAGCACTGCAACAACACGACGACGTACAATACAACGAACGGCAACATGAACCGACACGCGAGAAACGCGCATCGTCTGGTATCGTCAAACAGTTGCACAGATTCCGAAGGTAGCAGCAGCTCGGAGAGACCGGCGATGACGAACCAGGACGAGTACAACAATAACGAGATCGCCAGGCGTAACTCGCCGAATCTAATCGACAATCGACACGACGAACCGTCGCCCAGCGATCGTGAGAGTAAACAGAAATGTTCGGACGACAGTAGCGACACGGAAGAGCAGAGGAGTCACAAGATTCTCATGAATTCTCGGATGATGATGAGATGTCGGCCGGAAGAGGAGCAAAAGACTTTCAGCTGCTCTACCTGCGGACAAAACTTCATGACAAGCGCGATATTGGAGTCTCACATGGACCGCATGCATCCGGAGCTCCAGCCCAAGTGCGAGACCTGCAATCTGTCCTTCAAGAACTACCGTGTACTGAACCTCCATCGTTCCATGAAACATTACAAGAAGCACACCGACGGCAACAACAGCCGGAATCTGCGCAACACCGTGGACGGTTTCAAAGATCTGACGTTCATTGACTTCTCGTCCGACAAGTTTCCGACGATCGCCCGGGCGGTGTGCGAGCGGGAGCTGCACCGACCGGCTTCCGGCGAAGTCAACAGGTTTCAATGCATGAAGTGTTTGCACGCGTTTCCGTGCAAACAAGCCCAGCTGGCGCACGAGAAGGAATGCAGAGGTCCGTACAAGAACAAAAGAAACGACAACAACAATAACGACAACAGTACCAATAATAATTTTGAGACAGATCTAGACGCGCCGTCGGTCCAGGATGATCCCAAGACGAAACAAGAAATGTTCTTCGCCGTGCTGGATCTGCAGAACAAAGCCTCGGCGCACGAGACGAAGGAGTTGAAAGAGTCTAGGGATCCGAAAGAAATCGGCAAGGAGCCGAAGGATATTAAAGATCTTGCAGACATTCCAAGCATTCTGTCCGTCAGCTTGAACTGTCTGCAGACTTTTCCTCGCTCGGACGCCAGCACGCCCGAGAACACCATCAGGTTCCATCCGACCGTCAGCTCGTCAGGTTCTTCTGGCACCTGCTCGTCCGAGTACAACGAAGAAGAAGCGCAGGACGCGTTCACCGCAGAATTTCGGAAGATGAAATTGAAGGGCGAGTTTCCCTGCAGATTGTGCACAACTGTGTTTCCCAATTTGCGAGCGTTGAAGGGACACAATCGTGCGCATATGAACGTGGAGCCGGGAATGCCGTATCCGTGCAACATGTGCCCTTACACCAGCACCGATAAAGGAGCCTTGATGAAACATCTGAGATCGCACAATGGCGACCGGCCGTTCGAATGCTCCATCTGCAATTACGCATTCACCACCAAAGCGAATTGCGAGAGGCATGTGAAGAATCGTCACGGAATGATCAGCAAGGAGGAGGTCAAGAACGTGCTGATATATCATCCGAGTGAAGACTCGACGAACGAAAACGTCGAGAGAAGCTCGCCTCGAGTTGTCAGAGAGGACATGCGAAAGAGTCTCGTTTACCCGAGCGAGCGCGAAGAGACTCCTCAGCAGCAGCAAATTCATTATCCGCCCATACCGTTAGATTGCAATCCCGGACCGTCGAATGTTCGCGCTGAGATGCTGATGACTCGCTACGAGAAGCCGGAGATGTTCACCAGACCGACTAAGACGCAGGCTCTCAACCTCGTGAAGAGAAACGCGCAAGAAGCGAGCGTGTCTCACGATCTAATCGCGAAGCCTAATTATCCGAAAGTTGAAGTCGAGATGAAGGAGGACATCGAGTCGAGATCATCGGATGGCAGCGTGTCTCTAGTCAGTGATACCAATAAAATAGATACACACCAAAGAATTCAAGCTAGTCCGATGAACTTGACGAAACCTATTGGATTGAACTCGGGAGAAGACGGGCCGTTGGATCTGTCGATGGATGTGTTGGATTTGAGCAGAAAACGGAAGAGAGACAATGAGGATGCCGACGGTCACGAAGAGAAACGATTTAAAAACAATCAGTCAGATCTATACGCTACGAATCCGGCGTTGCTGCTGACTCAAGCTCTTCTCAACAGAGCTCGCGAGACTTCTCCGACGTCGTTTGAAACTTTCTACGCCAATACCATTTATCGCAATCTCGGCACGTTGACCAGCGCGAGCATGATACCACCATACTTTCTGAACTCTCACATGTTCAATCAAGACTTAGCTGCGAAAAATAGGCTACAGAAAGAATTAGTGAGGGGCCTGCAGTTAACAGGCGGTGGCACTCTTCCGGTAGATACAGCGATTCCTAGCACCAGTTACGCTTATCCGCAAACAAGAGACGTCACCACTTCGCAGGCATCGAGCGAACAGTGTTATCCAAATCTGATGACCAGTCAGACCGCGCCAAATCGTGTAATCGAAAAACCAGACGGTATATCGTCAAATGATCCCGTTAAGATGGTGCTGAAGAATGGAGTGTTAATTCCTAAGCAGAAGCAACGCAGATACCGTACAGAAAGACCTTTCAGCTGCGATCATTGCTCGGCGAGATTCACACTGAGGAGCAATATGGAGCGCCATATTAAACAGCAGCATCCCCAGTTTTGGAGTCAAAGACCTCGCGGAGGACACTCGACCAGAGGTAGACCACCCGCAAGTCTCATGACGCAAAATTCGAATTCATCGGCTTCGCAAGCTCAACCGAATATTCTCAAACTCGAACCGCCAATAGTTACATCGGATTATAACTCGCATCCCATCTCGAATCAAGTAAAATACGCAATTCTGGCGCAACAATTGAAAGCTAAGATAGACGATAATGATTCGGAAGACGAGATGGTGATAGACGAGGAAGGAACAGGTGACAAGGATGTGCAGGAACCGCAAACTCAGCACGAATCCGGCACGGGCTTGCTGAGAGATCAGTTGGAAAGCAGCGATGATACCAAAGACGTCGTAGTCAAGACAGAAAAAGACACCGAGTCTGCCGAGGAGAGCTTAAAAGAGTCTCGTACCGAACAGACTATTCAAAATGACGTTAACGGAGTCAACTCGGAAGAATCCGAATCTGTCGAAACGAAACCAAGTGCCACTGAAGAGGCAAAGGAATCTACTGGAAGAGAGCAAGTCAAGCTCGAAGACGGAGCGCCCGACCTCGCGAGCGTTTCGAAGCTTCTTGACAACGCGTCTCAGCAATATCAACAATTTAAGCCGCAGTACTTGAGTGACGAGGAAGGACCGGTGGCTTCGACTAGCGGTAACAACTCCGGTAGCGAGAAGTCCGATTCTATGAACTCAAACTCTAATACGACTTCATCGAACAAGAAGAAAAAGAAGAAGAAGTCCGCGTACTCGTTGGCGCCGAATCGCGTGATATGTCCCTTCTGCGAGCGTCCGTTCCCCTGGTCCTCGTCACTGAGACGTCACATCCTCACTCATACCGGCCAGAAGCCGTATCAGTGCAAACACTGCTCGCATCATTTCACCACCAAGTCCAACTGCGATCGCCATTTGTTGAGAAAGCACCGAGCGAAGGCGAATAAAACGCGCCAAGCTAGAAATTCCTCCTCGCCAGACATCCAGGTAGTTGCCAGCAGTAGTGTCGCCGCTAACACTAACAATGCGTTCTCCATGAGGAACGTGCCGGAGAGACCGTTTAAATGCAATCAGTGTCCGAGCTCGACGTTTTCCACGTTAGGCAATTTGAAGAAGCACCGATCGACCAAACATCGCAAGACTGTGTCCAGGTCGGAATCCAGCGATCAGCAAAACAGTCCGCCGCAGTGTGCCGCGCAAAACGACCAGAGCGATTACGAGAGTCCTTCGTCGAGCCAGTCCGATAACTCGTTATCTGCTACCGTAGGCGCAAAATCGAATACCACTACGTCTCTCAATACGCTGACTGAAACCGGCAGATCGCGCAAATCGCCAAGATCGTCTCCGGGACCTGGTGACGTGCCTTTTAAGTGTTACTTGTGCGACAGCGGCTTCGCAGAACGACAAGACTGTTTGGAACATATCAAAGTACATCACCGACGATCTTACGAGATGTTGAAAGCCAAAGGAGCTCTCGAAATGGCGTCTATGAACATAGACGCCGGTGAGGACCAGATGATCACCGCGCAGCAGCATCATAGCGATGGCGAAGAAAAAAAAGGACGTTTTCCAGACTATAGCAATAGAAAGGTAATAAAATACAATAACAAAAGAAACTATTTTTTAAAGACTTTTTTTTTAAATTATTCAATTGTAAACTGACTGACTTAAAAACTCGGATAAAATTCAAAAATAACTTTGTATTATTTTTTCTTAGTTTAGATTTTTTTTAGACAAGACAATCTTTTTGTTTACCGATCAATAAATGCGAATGACATCTCGCGCAAAGACATCTACAAAATGACTTAATAAAAATAGCATGTTCTTTCATTCCTACAGGTAGTGTGCGCTTTCTGCATGAGACGATTTTGGTCCGCGGAAGATCTTCGACGCCACATGCGGACTCACACCGGCGAGAGACCTTTCGAATGCGACATTTGCAGCAGAAAGTTTACGTTGAAGCACAGCATGCTGCGCCACCGCAAGAAGCACGAGTCGATGGACTCCTCTATGTACATAGGCAACAGCGGCGACGAGGAAAATTCACTCGCACAACCGCCGACGATCACACCGTCGCCGATCTCTACCAACACCAGCAGACCCCGCACCCAAGACAGAATCTCCTTACCGACCGTCGCGGCGGTTGCGACAGCGGACGCAGCGCCCTGCGCATTGATGCGATATAATCATTACGATAACATGGCCACTCTCACCGGGAGAATGGCGAACGACGGATCGCAAGGTGCTGCTCCCGCCCCCTTGTCGTCCACACCACCACCTGCGGAGGCGCCCAGCGAGAGCGGAGATAATGATCTGATCTCCAACTTGCTGGGAATACGCGATAAAGGTCTGCTCGACAAGGTACTCCGTAGCTCGGCGGACGATGCGGCTAAGTTACTAGGTGTCAATCACAACGAGTGATACATAATCAATCGCGCGAGTAGAAACGGAAGTGCGATCAAATATACGAGATTAAATAAGTAAACATAAGTGAGATAAAATAAAAAATACTTAAAGAATGTCTAGAATATGGGATGCTGCTAGAGATTCAAGGAAGAAAAATGCAAAACTGGAGACCTCACAATATGATAATTAATCACATTCTGAAGAAAACTCGTGGATATTGTCGTTATTTGATCGCACACCAGTTACTTCTACTTCGTGTGTGAGTAAAAAAAAAAACAAATTCTTTTAAACTGATCGTCGGATTCTTGTAACTTCCGCCTAAGGTTCACGATCGTGCCTTATATTCCTTAACAATTTATCGCGCACGTGTTCGCGTGAAACACTAGTAGTATATCTTTTTTGGACTTTTTTTTTTTTAATAATATACTCTCCGCGATACATGAGAGTAATTGTCGAAATATGATCACGTGTTGCTAGCAAATATAAATGTCCGCGTAAAGTTTTTGTAATTTACATACATACGACGAGAAATAGCAAAAGTCACATTATCAAGTAGATCTACTGCGGAAAGTAGGTGAAATGATGGATTGATAGAGGAATTCACATTCTTTTTCCCTTAATTTGTTATTAATTGTATTATATACTAATTATATAACATACTTATTAGAAAAATACATACAAAAATATTCAAATTAAAAAATACATATTACATATATATAGTAAATATATATATATATATATATATATACAGTAATTTTGATATATATAGTACTATATATATTACTACACTATATATGTAGTAAATCGCTACATATCGGAAATATTTAAATCAAATTTTTTACATTAAATATTATATATATTAAAGCACTGTAAAATAAAAAAAATAAAAAAAAATAAACCATACATGTAAAAAATCATATACAACATTTACAAAAAGTTCATTTTTTATTCTTCGCGAATTTCACGTTATGAAATGATTCGCACAAGAAAGATACTGTGTTTCTTTATATATTTTAATGTAAAAATTTATATTGTGCATTCAATGTCAGGTTACTTTCACATAAGAAGAAAATGTGGAAGGAATATAAATTTTTCAAGAAATCAGTGTCTCCGCGATTCCGGAGATTAAATATCGAGCGTTGTAGAAAAAACGAATTCCTTTTGATTCATTTCTTCTCACCTATTTTTCACATTGTATATATGCTTTATTTATTCGTACAGAGTTATGAACTGTTTTATTTTTTGCTGTTTATTTCACGTTATTTCAAGAAAAAGCCATCTCCGAGCTACGTTATTTCATATCTTGTTTTATATTTGTGCCGCGTCAAGCGAACTTTTAAATCGCTCATCAGCGAACGGTGAAACTGATCACACACCGCATTTTCCTCGTTTTATCGACATATAACTATTTTGTATGAATCAATAGAAAATTTTTTTATTTTTTACCAAATAAAAATTACGCTTGTGACACTTGAGTTTTTTTCATAAACGTCTCGAGTCTTTTGTTTTTTTCTTTACAGAAGAAGCGCGTCGCCAGGTGGATCCGTTTGTGTAATATAAATAATGTATTTTGAATATATTTAAGATTCGATGTGGTTGTGCTCTTCTTTGTATCACTCGTGATTAGTTATCGTGAGTAGTTATCGTAACGACGAATCGCGGGCACGTTAATTGCTCGTTGAAAAAGAAATGGTTTTTAACGGCAATGTTATATAATAACGTGCATTAGAGGTCTATATAGATAACATGTGTGTATTTTTTTCACGCAGTATTAGAGAAGCACATTTTAAATATTATAAACAGAGTTTAAAAGACATATAAAAAGATTAAAAAAAAAAAAAAAAAAATTTTTCAATGAGACGAATACACTTATGTGTGAATATTCTACGGAACGATGATTTTATTTTGACCTAGTAGCACTTTTCTGTCTTACACGAGGACGAGATACTGCATTTAAATCCAAAGAATTGATTCTAAAGAATTAAGTTAGCCATATATGCACTACGATCTTATTTATTATTTAGGTACGTACGTATTTCTACAAAAGTGAGAAATGTAACTTAAGGTGCGATTATATAGTTGATTATTATATATATAATAAAAGACATATTATATATGTTAGAAAAAACACACATGTGCGTGCATAAGCGTTGTGAAAAGCATTACCATAAGTATGTTTTGTTAACGAACAAGTCGGATCTGTGATCCAAATCGGAATGTTCCGCGGAAATAGCTACGTTTTTCTGCGGTCGCGTCATCAAAGATGACGATGATTAAAAAAAAAAAAAAAAAAAAAAAGGAACACAATTGCGATTCCAAGTGCCTGTTTAAATCTGTCTTTTCTAGTATTTTTCTTTTTTTTTTTCTTTGAAAAAAGGCATAGAGCGAGAGACAACATGCAATTTTCACACGAGACGTAAAATAATTTAAGAAAATGTGAAAATATGCGGAGCAATACATAAGAGCTAACTTCACAGATTACGTCGTGATGTCTGGTCGCATTAAGAATTTTAGTGTGTATATAATATATAGATAGTTTATAATTATATTCTTGGCGAATGCAATTATACCAAATGATTAAGTTGATGACGATTGTATAAGTAGGCGTTGGAGCAGAGAACGAGAAACAAAAAACAAGTATAATAGACAACGGAACTTTACTTAGGCCAAAGGGAAGCGATTTATATTCCTACTCCTTCAACTTTCTCCAGTCTACTCTTTGTTGTCCGTTTGTATCTCTTACCCGCGTTCCGTCTTCTGCTTCTTTCTTCTCAATCTCTCCATATATAATATTCGTAGATATTCGACGATATTTATTTGATTTTACTGCGGAGAGATATAGCGTGATTGTATTGTGTGGCTATAAATAATTTTTAGTCAAAACAAATAGCTCGAGAATAATTTCTTGCAACGTTGTTCTCTTTATCGTGTATATATACAATATACTGTGTGTGTATCTTTTGCTGATATCTTTGTCGCGGGATATCTGTAAATCCCCGATTCTTTTACCAAAGATTTCAGACTTTTTGCGCGAATAAAAAGTCTTATCTCTCGACATTTTACACAACATTTAGGTTTCTTACAAAAGAGTTTCTTATGAGGCGATCAGGTTTACAAGTATCCCGCGATAGATGTACCCACATGACGACGTGTTAAATAACATAACGTTTTACGTACACACATATACTGGTAGACGAAAGAAAAGAAAAAGCTGTACTTGTCACAGCGAGCGAGAATCTACTTGAAGTCTTACGAATAATAAAATTTTTCTTCTAATTGTGAAAAATAAGATAATCATTGTAGCGCACGTGGATATAAGTTGTATTCTCTACTTTAAATCAAGAATATAAAAATAAATATACAATATGCAAATTACAAATTTTCTCGATTCTTTATTTGTTTTTTTCAGAGGGTTTTTTTACAAACAAAATCATAATTTTTAGCACATTGTATTTTTTACTAATAAAAGAAATTTGCGTTGTATGAGTAAAACTTTCGTAAGGTTTGATTAGATTGTAAGTAAACATGATTACAAAATGATAAATATATACCTAACTGTTAAATTAAGTATATACTTAATAGTACACATACAATTTGTTCTATACATATATATAAAATTACGTATCTAATCTCTTAATTTCAGCTACAGTTTTACTTTCCTTTAGGGAAAGGTTTTACTTTGGTATATATGGTATACATATAAAATATATGTATTATACTGAGTATGTATGTCGTTGTAAGAAAAACCATAAAAATGTCTAAAATGACTTAAAAAAATTGTCCTAACAGTAGTTACGTATTAAAAAAATAATTCACACGGTTTATCAGATAGTCATGAACAAAATTAAAAGATATAGTTTGAAAAAAGTTTTTTTCAGATTTAAGAAAACAGACACTTTAATATGGTATTTTTAGATGCACCTTGTACTACTTCCCTCAGTGTACGATGAACAGTTGCGAAGGAGTTAGTAATATGATCTCTGGTATAATATGGTGAGGTCTTACTTCGTTTATTATATGTGAGAAACCAGTCAAACATATTCTTGAGTAAATAAGTGTAAAATATCTCTGGCATATATTCAAATCCCTTCTTTATATCGTTGATAATAAGTTCATCCAACTCAGATTCAGTAGGTTGATTCACCGCAAAAATTAATTTGTTCAGAAAATTCTGTATACACACGTAATCATTTTTTATCTTTTTTAGACACTTCATTATCTTTGACTCAGGGGTGATTGCTTCTAAATTAATACGATATCGCTGGCCTTTTTCGAAGTTAAAAATCGAATCTTTTTTATCAATTAGAACTAAAAATGAAAGTTCATCAATACTTTTATTTGTGAAAACTGTCAGATCTACGATTTGATCATTGTTGAATAACCGGAGCATATCCAGATAAGCCACAAACAAGTAGATCAGACTGTATTGTTTATCAAATCTTTCTGTAGATAACAAGTGACGTTTTTCAATAGGATACTTCGATGATGTGTACTTTATTTGCATAAAACGATATTTAGAAATGCTCTCTTTTTCTTTCATATCAGTCTTCATGTCATACTTCACAACTAAATCGTGAAATCCACGAGCGCCATACATTTCTGCACCAAGTTTCCAATTCTCATCCTTGTTTTTAAATAGGCTCCATGCTGTCCATGTCAATATTTTTAATTGATATGAAAATCCTTGCATTATACCATTTTTTAAGAATGCAGCAGGATATTCTTCCACTGTAATATATCAATATCATTATAGTATACATATATCATTGTACATATGTATGTGCCATTTTTATATGCTATATTTTTAACACATTTTCTCACTCATTCTCTTCTACATTTTTTCAGCTCTACATGGCATTTGTTTTGTGAAGTATAATTATAAATGTTACAAATTTCATTAAAAAACAAGAACATAAAATATCAATATAATTCAGATTTTATACTCTATAAAATCTGAATTTTAATATAAGTTGTAAATATAAGTTTTATTAATAGATATTATTAATTCTAAATATAAGTTTTAAATACATTTGTTAAATGTAATTACAAAACAAAATTTACTATATTAATTTACAATTTAAATGCAAAAATCATGTAAAAAAAAAAACTATACATGTACACACACAGAACTTTTAAATTTATATATATGTATCTCTGTATGAATATACACATATACATACTTATCAAATCTACATATGCACATATGTGAGACACGATGAAAAAGAAAAAAAAGGGAAAAAAAGATAATAGACGAGATGGGAGAAAGATAGAGAAAAAGGGAGAGGGGAAGAGGAGGGAAGAGAAAGAAAGTGGAGTGAAAAGAGGGGGAGGGGGAGAGGGAGAGAGAGACAGAGAGAGGAAAGGGAAAGAGAGAAAACGATAGACTTTTTCACAACGAAATTTTACTAAATTGTAAACTATATATGCCGTAACTGTAGAAAGAAAAGCACAGGTAGAAAAAGAATGTACGAAAAAAAAACAAAGAAAGATTGGCATCCACAATTGCACACATATTTAGCAAAAACTCGAAGTGTAAACATTTATAGCATGATGCAATGAAGTATACATACAAATTGACTTAATAGCTTCACTTTCATTAGAGTTAGAATCTTTCGAATCATCTCCAGTAATTTTAAGATTCTTTAGGAAAAGCATTATTTCTTGTTCAACAACCGATTTAGCTTCATTTGTACTAGAGTTCGAATTTTCCGACTTCGTATCATCATTTCCAGCAATTTCATCCCTGTTTCCGCTATCAGTTTTGCTGGATGTTTCATCCTCAGAATTAGTTTCAATAGATTTAGAATCCTCCGACATCGTGTCTTTTTTAATAGTAACTTCAGACATAATTGTATTAGGTAGATGTTACTTAATCTGTAAAATTATAGTTATAAGAATAAATTTAATGAATACAGACTCTTCTTATACAACACACAAGATTCTTCACAACACGCAGGATTCGTTATTTCAATTCTAACGTGACTCAACGTGATTCTCACTATGATCTTCAACAGATTGCTGCGTAATCTGGGTATGTTCCAAAATCTCCTATCTTGTTACTAAAATGCTATATTTCACGTGACGTGTACTATAGTTTTTGGTTAACAAGATGGGATTTTAGAACGTACTCAAGTGTTTACAATTTCAGAGGCTTGAGACGCTTACAGTAGTAGTGGAAGGGATGCACACAACAGCAGCGACATTTACTCGCTATTTTGTGCGCATTTCCTCTCCGCTGCAGCCATACTGTAATTTAAGCGTCTCAAAACTGACGAATGCTGCTATTACACGTGTCTTGCTTCTGAAGAACTAAAGTTTAATTTGATCGCCGACTTATTCAATTTGAAATTTTGAATGTACGATGATTATTGTCTGTTCTTGATATCAATAACTCATGTAACAATAGCTTAATTTTTATTTTCTACTCTAAGCTTTGTGTAAATTATATAAATAAAAAAATATTAGCTGGAATCAACCATCGCGTGTAAATTCAGATCGAGCAGGTCAGCGTCACACGGTCCATAAAGGCGTTAAAAACAGTGAGACTAATTTTAAACATATATTTTTTTTTGCTTCTGACGTTATAATCCAAAATGGATGGTGAGGAGCATTTTTGAAGACCCGGTTTCTTTCTTATGAAATAACTACAGGATTTCTAAAAAGAAAAAAATATAAACACCATTTATTTCAGATTATTTGTAAATATAAGTTTACTTATAAAATCATATAATGAAATTATTATAACTGTTTTGTTCGGTGTTTTAATTATATTTTAAATGAAAATTGATTGATTGATTCTTACTGCAAAAACTCGCTGCTGTTATGCGCATCCCCTCCACCGCTTTAGCATGCTGTAAGAAAGCCAAAACTGTAAACACTGCTGGAGACTATTATTACTTTTTTTGATACGCTTATGCATTTTACTGTATGCAATGACGATTATTTGCGCTACTAATGCATATAAACTTATACTGGTGCGTATTAAAAGTTGCTACGAGAAGTTATGTAAGCATAAAAACAGCGCATTTGTAATGCACTAATCCAATATATAGTAAATGATTGAATTCACTGTAATTACACTTTTGATTGAATTGCATGAAGCATAACACTACTTATCACATTCATCTTTGCAACTTGACTTACTATTTGTTTAAATTTTGCAGAGAGTTTTATTCTAATCGTTCATTGTTTTATCAGAGTCTTTCTAAAATATATATAATATATATATAATATAAATATATAATATATATAATAATTTATATATAATATAAATATATATAATATATATTTTATAAATTATAAATATATATAAACGCAATTTATAATAGAAAACAAAGTTGTAATTGTATCAAAAAATTATATTTTATATTTTTTCGACCTCTTTTTGAATAAAGAATTTAGTAAAAAATACACTCTTTCGCAATAAATATCGATAATATAGAAGAAAAATATATCTAAGAGTCGGTTTGTTACTTGTTATCGACATGTATACTCTAGCATTGCCATCTTTAGTCATAATTTCACAACAAAAGTTTCATAATTATAAGACTTATTCATATCTAGAGACATTTTCATTTCAATATTCATCTAGGGAAATACTCATTTTTGTAGAATGGTACTCTCAATCATATGTTTTGTCGTAATGTAAATGTAAAATTGTCTTTTTTATACATATATTATATAAAATTAGAGTTGTTTTACATATATTTTGCCAATAAATACTTTAAAACAATTAATTATAATACGATATGATGCATGCATTTTTATTTTACAAAGCCAATTTATTACTTTTTTACTAATTTGGTTTTCACGAATTCGATTCGCTTAGGTAATTGGGGGAAATATTACGTACACACCATGTAATCCTTTTTTATTGGGATGCGTTTTTTTATTTCCAATATTATATCTGGTGAATAATAATTAGTTAAATAAAACTCATGTATTACACGATGAATAAAGCGAGCATTACTATATACATTTAAATATTACTGATCCGCATTTATCACGGAATGGATTCTTGCAGTATCATCTACGCGCGAAAAATCGGTTCAGCGTTCTCTAGCTCTGTGAGTTATCGTTAAAACTTTTACTTTCAACATTCCTTTCAATATTGTATGGAAAAGACGCTCTCTCTCTCTCTCTTTCTTTCTGTTAAAAATTCAACATCTAAATTTGTCGAATAATCTCTAACATCAGCTTGCGCAGCAATATTAATTAACTTACTCATACAAACACGTGCGTTGTAATATGACGCATATTCGTAAATCGGTCCCATGTGCGTTGTCCTGTAAGGCAAATATATACCTGAACATCGAGAACACTCAAAGCACACGAGACCCGGAATAATGCATTTACTAAAGCAATATTTATAGGGTAGTTATATAAGTTAGGAAACATCGCCAGTAGAACCAAAATTTCGCTCGCAAAATTTGATTGTTGGCAGAAAGCCGTGTGTGTCAAGAGATCAACTTTTTATTTTATCTCTTTAAACAAGATAAAATATTCAACGTTTTAAAGAAATATACAGTTTCGCAATAATATAGACATTTAGAAAAACGGAAGAAAAATGGAAGACAAAAATCTCACGTATAAAGAAAATAAACATTTTCGACTATTCTTTATAAACACAAGGTACTCACTCAAAATCAACTCATACACAATTTACTCGCATTTGATCACTTTGAAAGTCTGTTTTGAAATTAAAAAAGTTAAATTTTACTGGCGAAGTGTCTTGTAGGAAGATCTCTTTTATCGAATAATCTTCTTTATTATAATCTGTAGTGAAAAAAGTATTATATATTATGAAGATAAATTCTGGAACACTTTGCCTGTCGAGAGATCTGATCGAATCCCTCGCCGCAATATCTACTATGCATATGCGTAAATATGTAGGAGAGTTGTAAAAAGCAGATACAACACTAACGCAATACTTTATAAATACCAAGAAGAATATATACAATTGGAATATTCTCACTTGTTTTTTTTTTGTTTTTTTTTGTTTTTTTTCCTATCATAAATGAGAAGTTTGGTAAACAAAATTGTAAACCTTTGTTCTCTCATTGCACATTTAGTGTTGAATATTTGACGCAAAATATTGTTCTTTGTTATTGCTTCTTGAATATCAAGTTTTTAATTAATGCCGATATAAGTGCGTTTTAAATATACATGATGATGTATGTATATTTTTTTTTTTTTTTTTTTTTTTTTTTTTAGTTATTCGGGCATGTATCTCTCGTTGGTTAGAACTATTTTCACGTGTTAGAGACGATATTATGTTTCACACGCACACACGCCCATGTTTTTCACATTGTAAAAGTCTATAAAATCGAGTTAAATCGCAACTTAATAAATTAAATAGTTGGACTTTGGTACCAGAAATATTCCAGTTTTTCGATCGCAAAGGCTTAATTTTCACATATAAAACAAGTCTTGTCTGAAAAGAAACGGAGGACTGGATTAAATGCTAAATGTGCGGCGAGTGTGTTACAGATATCTATTGAATATCGGCAAACCTATTCTACTTTTGGACATCATTCTCTAATGACCATCATTTGAAACGCATTTTATAAGTAATTGTAGAGCGCATACACTGAAAAGAATTAAAATATTCAAATGGAGAATTATATTATCGTGTCGATAAAAACTTGCTACAGCGTTTGATTCATTTCAAGATCAGCATTATGATCCGTTCCGTCTTCCATCGAATATCTGTAAGCTTCAACATTTTGCGCGTTTTCCTCCGCTTTAATAGAATTGCCAATCCGATCATTCTCGATCTTACATGTTTCACTCGACGTTGTGATATTATTTTCTCCTATATGAACTTCTGTTTTGATTTCTTGCTTAACAAACGCTTGTTTTCTGGTTTTAGATTCTCTTTTTGTATCTGTTCTCTCTCTTTCGTACATAAACGTTTTCCGTTTCCTTTTCATCGGCTTGCAAACCTTCTTGTACAACACATTCATTTCTTTTATTCTACTAGTGGGAATCGTCCAGTCCATCTCTTTAGCGGTTGTGTCAGAATTTCGTGTGGGATCCATGCTGCTTTCGTACTCCGGGATTTCCAATCCCAGTTTTTTCATAACTGCGACCATTATTTCATCCACGTTGCCGTTAATGATTAAGTCAGCTTTCTTGTCCTACAATTAGAATTTAATTTAGTAGCATTATTGTAAAAAAAAAGACAATAAATATATATTATTATTTTTTTATGATAAAACTTTTTACATGTTTTGTTTGTTGCAGGTTACATATAACGAGACGACCTCCGTATTTCTTCGTATATAAAGGCAGATTGCCACTTGGAATAATTTGCAGTGTCGTTCCCAGACATATACTTAAATCGGCAACACTAAAACAAAACATTTAGAAAAGTTATATAAATAATTCTTAATTGTAATGTAAAATATGATGTTTATTTTAAAATTTATGCGACATTATATATAACTCACTTTTTTCCTTTGTTTTATGTTAATGTACGATATTTATAACTTACCTGGAATGTAAGTCAGACAGTCTCAGATCACTATCTGGCAAATTATGCTCCCAATCGAGAATGGTATCGTGCATACGACCACGGCATGGACGACCACCTATTTGTTCCGATCTACACACAGTGTCTAAAGATTTTTTCCCAACACTTTTAGTTGCGAAGTTACGAATAAACTGCCTGAAAGATCATTTACATTATCTCTCGTCTTTCTCATGTAGTTTTATTTTTAAAAATACATAGGATCATATTTAATATATAGGATTGTTTTTAATAGAACTTTATTTTTTATATATATATATATATCTATTGTTATATTATATACAAACCTGCCGCATTTATCACACTGCTCCGTAAACATGTTTCCATGTAGTTCTGCAAGATATTGCCTCTGTATGCCAGATCGCAAATGCAATCCGTCTATGTTTTGGCTTATGATAAATTTTATTCTTTCTGAAAAAAAAAAAGATGTTAAGTAGTAAACCCATGTGAAATTTTGAAATGCTTTTAACATTTATACACATACTGGCCTCTATCAGCTTTTTCAAAGCCATGTGTGTCTTTGTAGGAACTGCTTCGTCAAAGGAAATGTTCATTGTAGGCTTTAAGCCTTTCTGTTCCAATGTCCATACACCATTTGTACCCCTGATCAAAAAGACAGTTGTTTAAAATTGTTCAATGTGTAAATGTGCTAAATAATTGTAAATATCAAATTCTTGTCTGATTATATCAAGTAGCTAAACTATGTTCATCAAGTTTTTTTTGTTTACAAATATACATATTTTTATGGGTTAGAATGTAATAAAAACACAACCACAGTAAAAAAAATATATGTGTGTCAAACTTTTAAAATATTTTTGTATACTGGATGATTGCATTAAACTTTTTTTTTTTCATAAATATTTTATATTGCAATGTCACAATATAAAAACATACTCTTTTACGAGTATGACTCGTTAATATTAGAACTGTGTCTTTTATCTCATACTTAAGTTGCACGCTTCAAGACTCTTCGTACACATTCGTCTTGCGATGTACAGCGTGTCAAGCACTATCTTCAGTAGCAGTAGATAGGAAAAGCAGATGACAAGGAAGCTTCAGGAAAAATCAGGGAGGATCATAATTTCTCGAGAAACGTAGTCAGACGATAGTCACCGGAAATCGGGGATACCCGCGGCGGTGCTGATACCGGCACCAGTGTGGACCACGACGTGACGTGCACCTTGTATCCAATCCGCCAGTAGACCGCATTTCAGACGCAGAGTTTCAACGCTGTCGTATCTCTGTAAAGAAAGTCAGAAAAAAATTAGAGCAATTTTTTTTTTTTTTTTGCTCAACACGAAAACAAGTCGGCATCTGAGACGCACAAACGCCACCGCATCTATCTCTCACGTCGCTCTGTAACATCGAAAAACTGAAAAAAAAAAAAAACGATCTGATCGCGATCCGAGCATTGTTTTTCTTTTTTTTTTTTACCTCCTCCAGTCCCAACACTCCTTTGTTTTCGTACGGCGATAACCCGTCCGCGTAGCTGGATGACATTTTCGCGCGGCTGCTCGGCCCGAGAGAAGTTCTCCGTTTCGCGTACCTAAACAGACGCCTGAGACGCCACGAAGACAGCAAGTCCGCGTTTTACGACCGTCCGAGTGATGCCAACGCGATTTTAGCCGCGCTCCGGCCGCGCTTCCATGTGTCAGATGGATACGTAAACAATATGAATCGGGCTAATGACCGCGTGCTGTTATGTTTATACGCTACGAATGACGATAAGTGATAGGAAACTCGAGACCCGCGGAGAACGCATTCTGTTTTATAGACTGCACTGCATGCAACGAAATGGCACTTGAACAGAAAGAAGATAATAAACCCCCCCTGGGCATGCGCGATACAGTCGTGCACCCTGCAGGCTGTGGTCACTTGTTCCGCCGCCATGAACACCGGGTTTCTCTCGCGTGCATGCAATTCATGCACGAGCTATCGACCGAGCGAGGGTAGTAACGGCGGAAATTTCAAAATCACTCGGACAACACGTTTCTGAAAGACGTTTAAAAATTGCCTGAAAAAAGTACCGCACTTTTGTAGATGTAAAAAGAAAATCGTTGCGACTGTGTGTGTGTGTGTGTGTATTAGAGAAACGTACTTACGTACGATAAATATAAAGTGAGTTTATTATAATTATTAACATGTCGCGAAATTCTTTGATTTTCATGATTTTGAAATGAGAAATAATGAATAAGAACAAACAAGTTTGTGTGAAACAATTCGCGATCTACGCTTGAAAGAAATCTAAGCTATAATTTTTCTTTGCACCCACACGGGTCGAAATAAAAACTGTGACACGTTGAAGACACTCTTCTTTTTTACGTAAACTGTCTCAATACGACACTCGTTTATTTTTCGCAAAAATAAATTAATTACGTCACGTAAACTACCCTAGATAGAGGTTCAAACTTTCCGCACTCCGTTCGAAAACGCGCCATGTTGAGCACGACGGTCCTGGCGCGGCCAATCAGATATCGTTACCTCGCCCTTTCGTCTTGCGAACACCCTGACCTCGTCGAAGTTTGCACGTTACGCACTTTTCCTGTTATTTTTTCCTCTGCCGACGAGAGAGAGAGAGAGAGAGAGATTCCGCGGAATGGAAATGGGCTTAGGTGGCGTTCCGTCATTACGATTTCCCGACGCGTTTTTCCGCGATTTCGCCGCCTAGGAAGTTTTTACAAGCGCGCAGATGTCGTCTGCTGCTGCTGCTCCGCGGTCGTGTTAAATAGCGGTACATCGTCTCGCTTACGAGTGTATATGTCCGACAAGTTGAGGAGCGCGCGTCGCACCGAGGAAAGATGAGGGGTGCCAGGAAAAAGAAGAAAACGCACTGTTACTGAGCAGTCCGGTCCGTCGAACATGCGGTCAGTCGAGTGAAACGTCATTTATTTTTTTCTTTTGCACATTAGCGCAAATATCGCACGCGTATACGTGTATAACCTACATCACGCAATACATATATAAAATATACCTATATATATATATATATATACTCTATAAGCAATCGTGAGAAGAGAACCGCGCGTCGTCTCACCGATGTGTGCCGCCAGGTGATTCCATAAGAAATACACTCCCTCTCTTCTTTCACTCTCTTCTCCCTCCCGCTCGCGTTTGTTCTCTGTCTTCTTCGCTCACGACGCTTTTTACCTCGCTCTCGCTCCGACTCGCACCCTCCCCGGCGATATATAACCTCCAAAACCGTCGGCGAGAGACGTGTGTCGCGTCGCTCGACGTTCGCCGTGTTTTCCACACGGCCAAACGGGTTCCGAATGTGCGTGGCGCGGTTCGTCCTGTCGCAGTGGGTGTTCGTGAGTTCCTGGAGTTTTTCACCACATGTGACTTGTAAGTAACCTCCGTCGCCGAATTTTCTCGAATGACGCATAAACACGGAAAAGGCGTTTTTTTTTTTTTTTTGTGTGTTTCGTCCTCGTTTTTCTAGCGCGCGTCCTCCGCACAGCCTCCAACGCGCGAAATTTCGTCGGAATTTTTGCAATAAAAACGAGAAAGAGAGAGAGAGAGAGAGAGAGAGAGAGAGAAAGTTATCCGGCTCTCGTGAGAGATGAGCGCTTATGATACTACTTTCCCCCGGTGTTGTTTCAGCGGACGAGCATTTTTTTTAGCGCCGACGATGTCAGAATAGAATTTGTTTGGTGTTTTTGTTTTTTATTGCAAAGATTTTAGCGGTTGCGTTCGAAGAGCGAAAACATCTGTTTTAATAAATGTTTTTTTTCCTCTAAATATTCTGCTTTCCATGTGAGCAAAAAATCAAAAAGTGAAACGAAGTATCTGTTTTAATTGCAACATACGTTCAGAGAGAAAAAAAATAATAATTTGTTTGCGGCAAATAATAAAAAATAACTTTGGAAAAAGAAAGGTAAGAAAGAAACAGAATTTAATGCCATAACGAAGTCATTAATATTAATGAGAGAACAATCACGTGTGTGCCGTTATATTTTATTATTCGCTACAATATTTCGTTTCACGTGTCGAACATGATAAAATCAAAATGCACGAAACCAAATTTATGTGTGTCTCACTTCGAACTTGTTTCGTATTAATTGTGCGCACATTTTTTCGTATTGTTGTTCAAATAAAAAATTTTTATGTTAACAATTTTCTTTTGGTTTTTACATAAGAGTTTTGATTTTATTTACACG
This sequence comes from Pseudomyrmex flavicornis, assembly GCA_014825475.1. Classification (NCBI taxonomy): domain Eukaryota; kingdom Metazoa; phylum Arthropoda; class Insecta; order Hymenoptera; family Formicidae; genus Pseudomyrmex; species Pseudomyrmex flavicornis. The sequence goes on from QVNW01001850.1 coordinate 30,282, forward strand.
GGGGATTTCTCTTCATCGAACAAATAAATCAAACGTCAACGTTGGGTGTTAAATGTCGCGCTAAGTAGGAACGAGAATACAAGACTTTGTCACACATAATGAGAAAATGCGTGTATATATATATATATATATATATTACATCTTACAGCGCGAGTAATGCCCGCTTGCAGCATGACATTAAACTTTAGACATTACATTGCATAAACCTGCACTGCCATTGTATGCCACTCCGCGCAAATTAAAAAATTATTATTGACGAGGATAATTGCATTAAATAACTCGCGAGAGTTATAATTATTATTTATGCGAAGACTTTTATATACATCGCACGAAAACACTTAGCGTAAACATCGAGCGACATACTCTTTTCCGACTACGGCACTGGCTCTGCTCTTTTTTTTTTTTTTTTTTTTTTTTAACGAGCAGACAAACACACAGTGTGTTATTTTGTGTATACAACGCGTCCTAGACACAAATGTTGTCTCAAATATAAACCTGAAAATGAATTTCGTGCCTGTTCTTTACAAATACTCTTACACGAAAAAACGTAGCAAATATTCCAGTAGTTAAAAAAAAAAAATCCAGTAGTAGTTAAAAAACTTAAAATTATTGTCTCGCGTTATTTGTTCTCTCTTCCACGAGTTCTTAAATACACGTAACGCGCGTTTGAGAAATTTCACTTTCCGGAAAAACTCGTAACAATTCGTTTCGTAAGAATTATAATTTAAATTTTCCTCGATATGGAAAAATTTGTTTCGTAAGAATTAAGGCATATCCCAACTTTCTTTGATATATTTTTTGTTTTTAAGCAATCACGCGATAACAGACTCTTCTAATCGAAATGTGATTAATTAATAAAATAATTAGATTAATATAAAAAATCGATAATGCTGGAGTGATAAAAAAGTGATAAAGGTGGAGTGTAAACGAAGAAAAAGTATAATCTTCTTGAGTGTTATGTAAAATACAATTTATTACATCTTGAAGTAGCAGTTTGTAAAATGTTATTTACAAACTGCTACTTCATTACTTACATTAAATTTTATTCAAATTACATGTGTGCATTTAACGCAAATTCAATGTTGAAATAAGCGAACACGTGAGGAATCGATTAAAGAATTGAAAACATGTGGGACGCGCTTGTAGAGAGAACGCATTCAGGTAAATTATACAGTTTCTTTGTCTTCTCCTAGTCGAAGAAGAATGCACTCGGTCGAACTCTGTGACGCACAGGTACTAGAACCTGGAATGCTATGAATAAACCATGGGCGCGGTCAAGTTTCGGATTATTTTGGTCTTGTAAAAAAATTCGCGTTTTAAAAAGGTCACAAGAATTCCATTCGATTTAAACACGTTTCGGCCTGTTCTTCGAGAAACACGCCATTATATCTTGGTGCACAAAGACGTTAAAATGTCCTTTTTACGAGTAGCACAAAATGAAATGTCGGCGGAAGTGCATGATGTTTCGGATCTTTCAGACTGGTCAAAAGACAAGTTGTCTGGAGCGATGCTTTTCTGAAATTTACAAGAGAAAACTCTTAAAATATTAGAATTAATTGCGATAACAACCAATGTCGCGAGTGGACAAAGTAAAAAAAAACAATGATTATTGTTTTATATGTAATAAGCAAAATATAACTTCTTGAAATAGAGTATTCGGAGCATCTAATAATCAGAAATACTTTTTTTTTTTTTTAAATAAATGTATCTAAGAAACCCGTTTGCATACAAGCATATAAAAAAATAATATTTCTCAACAACTATTTCTCTCATTTGTAATGCTATGTAAGGCAAGGAGTGGTGTTCGTATTTCCCCCGAGATCTTGAAAAAATTACTTTTACCGACGGCAAAGGGATGGGAGCAAAAGAGAAAGCCTATCCGCGAATATTTTTCTCCTTTCTGTAAGTCGTCCCTGACAGGCGCCGCGGGTCTGGCGCCACGCTGTTTGGCAACGTGTGTTGGACATAAGAGATGAGAAATGTGCGTCATCACCCAGTTTCAGACGTTCGACAAATTCGTTGTCGTCTTTGTCGTCGTCTCAGTCGTTCGCGAAATTCTTTCTCGCGTACATAGACGTGCGGATCACAACGTGGTTTTCCCCCCGTTTGATCTAGCGTGCTTCTAAAGGCCAAACGATCCGAAGAAAGGGTAGTGAGGAAAGACCCATCAATAATTCCCACGTACGTGGATTCGGTCTTTTACGAAAAAAAAAAATTTCTTCCATTCATCACGGGACGAGATTAGTATATTTGGTCTTGTATAAACATTAGACACGAGAAATCAAGATCAAGTATTACGTGCGATGCAAAGTTTATGTACACATTTGATTTTGTTGTACGACAAAATGATACAGAGTTTGTCAAAGAAGAACGTAATCGGTTTAATTTATAAAAAAATTTATTATATATAAAACTAGAAATACTATATATAAAACTAGAAATATATCTTCATTTTTACTCGATTGAAACGGAAAATGCTTTTATATTAATAAAATGCGTGCGTAATGTTAATGCAGCTCTTCATTGACTCGCCATCGGCGCGGCGTTTTCGAAATTTTGCGAGGACGCTTAATGTACGTAACAACTATATAAAATACTTTTAGTTAAAATGAAAAGAGGGTTTGGCATATTTTTAATCTGTGTGTGTTAAAAAAAAAAAAAAAATACACCGTAGTAACAATATCGATTAGTTATACGAAAAGACACTTATCTTTCGATATAGAGTGCAAGAATCATTCACTCGCTAATCAACGTCGTAATTCGATCGATATAAGTATTATATACGTATCGCATTAAGTATTCATAAAAGTGACAGAAACAATTTTAATCTTTCTCTCAAAAGTATTGAGCAATATATCTTGCATTTTTTTTTGTTTATTCCGTCACTTAATTATTTCAATATTCAGGTCAAATGTTTATCTAGTTAAGTAGTAGAGCGATCTTATATAGATTGTGATGTGTAATTTGATGTGTAATAAGAAAAGTAAAAAAAAAAAAAAAAACACATCTGGAGTTTTATCTTCACAGGAATATGATTCGCAGCATCTAATGTACAGGATGTACTTACGTATACGCCTGACATAATCCGAAATTGGATTTTCATAAGATATCGCGTCGCATCAATATCACGTGAGATAAACTGTCGTAAATATTTACGGCAGAATTTACTTGTCTATTACACGTCGTTACGTGCTGAAATCGCAAAATCGATAACGTCTACTTTACAAACCGGTGATTCAGGGATCCCCAGCAATCAACCCCCTTGTGTGCACAACATTCGGTTCTTGAGAGAAGTGATGTGAATATTATCAAAATCCTTTTAAGGAAGATAGAGGGTTGATAACGGTGAACTTGGCAACGGTCTATATTCAACGATAAATCCTCCGCGCGCGATTCAATTTCAGGCGCTCGCAAAAATTGATCTGTATTCTAATTAGTTCAAGTTATTTAGCGGATAGAACGAAACAATAAAAAATAATTCCGCACGTTTGTTCCGCACGTGCGAACGAATTACGAAAAGATTTTCTCTCGCTCGCGGTAGATATTGGAGGCAACCGACGCTATGTCGAAACCATTTATGATCTAATAAATACGTTGCCTAATCGCTTGCTCGTGATTGCGAAGAAAATGCCAACGCAGGAAAAGCAAAGTGTCGTATCTCGAGGCCACGTTTAAAGCGTTTATGAATTATACGAGAGATCGTTAGAAAGTCAATTGTATTTCTCCAATTATACGAGATTGCTAGAAAATTAATTTTATTTCTCGAATAACGATCTATTGCGTATGTCGGCAATATATAATAATTATTTAGGAAACGTATTCTTCAAGTGTATTATTGTATGATTCGGCCAGATTGTTTTTTCGAATAGTGAAAGAGAGCGGAATAACGCGGCAGAAAGTTTAATTAGGGTAATGTTTCAGTGTGTTTTGTTTCGCGCGTAAAGTTTTTGCAACTGATCGGAAGATTAGTATTATTTAAAATTTTGTCCATTATCTGAAATTTCGTTAAAATAAACATGTTAGTAATTGTTGTGCGATGAAACAAATTCAATTAGCTTGTTTTGCTTTATTATTCCTACGCAGTGTCAAGTGGAACAGAGAGAGAAAGAGAGAGAGAGAGAGAGAGCAAGTCATCCTTGAAATCTGATCTTTCGCTCTTTATTTTATCATATGTACATACACACACATACACATACGTTTGCAAATACAAACGCACAAAAACATCATGTATCTGTTTTTTTTTTGTTTTTTTTTTTCCAAACCGCATAAAAATTGGAGAGACGCCGCATATCCTCCTCCTCTTGTTTATTTGATATATAACACGTGTACTCTCACATGACAGCAATGTGCAGAAGATAAACGATATCTCGATTAAACATGAATTGCTCGGTTATTATTGCTCATGAGAAATAGTGGCGCGAGTCTGTAAGAAAAAAAAATGATATCACACACGTTGCGCATATTAACGCTATTATTTCTTGAATTATTATCAATTCGCGATACAACAGTAACGATTACAGTCGATTTTAAATTTTTATCGTTGCGAGGAAAGGAAACGTCGCAAAGCGTGTTCAGTTTTAATTAACTTGAGGCGCGCGTTCAATTCGTCTTTTTCAATATATTCTATCTGCTCACAAAGTGGAACACGAGCGATACACCTCGGAAATATTTGCTAGTCGAAAAATCTATAATCTATATCGAAATTGAGAAGATAGAAAAAAATTATATAGAAATGTATTGAAGAAATTTATTCTAAATAGCACTTTCAAAGCCAGAATGACATTATAGACATGATCTATTACTAATCTACTGTCCAGTCCAGCCCATGTTAATAGTGTCATTAAAACTAAAAGCATTTGACTGATATCAGTTGATACTTCGGTATTTTTCTTGCACGTGCATAAGCATATGCAGTGTTTTGTTATACGTTTCGAACGATTTCGTCACATACAGTTTTTTTCGTTACATTTGTTTTTAAAATAATAGTTTTTTATGTACGTTCTTAAATAAATAAGATAATACATATATATATGATTTATTATTATTCATTTAATAATTATTGTATATGTAATAATAATAATAATAATTTACATACACCGACACTTTGTATATTGGCTCGCATTTCAACTTTTTGTTTTTGAATTTTCACGAGCTTACTCATCAATTACGTTAAAATTTTTAAGTTTCTTAAATGTTTATATAAATAAAATACACTTAAATATTTATACATAAAAAATGGGATCTTTTGAATACGAAAGTTCTTACTTTTATGAAGCATAAAGAGTTGTGTTGCTTCACATTTACATACACACAGTTACGCATAGAAGATCCATATCTGTAAAGAAGTTTTTCTCTAACGTTCCGGCAATTCGCTTTAATATATTGCTTAGAATGCAATGCGAAATAACGAATTCATTACGTGCTGACCAACCGTCGCTATTTGTTCGTGAACTTCTCTCATGCCCTTGACTGAAAAATACAGTACATATAAGTCGCTTTGAAATTATGGCCTGGCGTAGCGGTATTTACGGAGCACATTGAGTCTCGTCACACACAAACTTACGTGCTTGTCATCAAGATATGAGAAAATGGTTAAGAAATAGATTTACTTGATAGTGTTTTTAATAGTTGCGTGAAATGCGCGCGAAAAAACAACTTATAGAATACCATATTATACGTACTATCAATAATATTGCGGAAATGAGAAAAAAAAAAAAAAAAGAACTTCGATAAACATGACGATATCTCTCTATATGTACATGCAGTATAAGTATATATGCACACATAAAAAAAAAAAAAAAAAAAATGTAAGTTACAAACATGACAAAACACTTCATACGATTTCTCACTTCTAAAGTGATAAGTGACATGACGTTATGTCACTAAAGAAATTCTAAGACAAACATTAGCATCAAGACGGGATTGATTAATGTCAATAGTCGTATATTATATATATGTAACATACATATACCTGGTAAGCAGTTACTACTTTCTCATTGATTCGTGTGGGAAAGTTTGATACAAACGACACTTCTTAATACTTTTTAACTTACTTCGCCTGAAACCTACGGTCGGATGAAATTACATTATTGTTTATAAAACTTTGAAAAATACTCACCTTGAACGTGCGCGGAAAGTTGACGCGCGTATAAAATTCTTTCTCATCATATGTCGCAAAAATGTTCTAATTAGAATCACGAACAATTAAGATGTAATAAAACTCTGACTCTTTTGTGTAACATTTTTATTTGCAATACATTCTTTGTATAATATATTTAAAAAATAAGTTGATTTTCTTATGCGCATGCAATACCACATTTATTTCTGAAAATGATTTTCGAGTTTGAACCGTTTTAGTGTTATTTTTGTAGTAACGTTTTCTAGACAATTAATTTACTTCATCAGAGTTCAATAGCAATCTGATATCAGTATCGATACGTCCATGAAATAAAAATGACTCTGCTGATGAAAAACTGACACTAACGCAGTTCAAACTTTAAACCTCTATCGAAGGTCAAATTTATATTTATTTTATATAGACAAAATAAAAATATATATAAGAAAAAAATATATATAATTAGAAATTGTAATAAAATCTATAGTGTTCATGAATACAATATTCTTCTATTTAATATTAATTAGTGTCAAGTTAGTTCTACAATTAGATGCACAAAAATAAAATGCACCGTCGCGATAATCTGGAAATTTCTTGATGCGGCTAATCGAGCATGTAACGTTGTTTTTTCAGGCAGAATCCGTGTATGATGAAAGGGGCTTATTAGTATGCTGGATAAGCGACGGCTGCATGCCTCCGGTACGTCGCCATGCACCCTCATCTTCGTGGTCGTTTTGGCACTAACTGGATGCTTCTCGTTCTGGATTCACATCGATGGGTCAGGATCGCCGACCCCTTATTTCAGCGGCAGTGTGGCCGCGCCCGGATATATCCTTATATTTCCCGGAAACGTCACGCCCTCCGTACAGTCCTACTCGATAAACGAACTTCCGTCCGATGATAAATCCACGCTGATCAACATCACGGACTTTAGGTTTACCATGAACCACAATCCCTGCAACCGTACGCAGCCGTTGCTGCTGATGCTGGTTCATTCGGCGCCGGGGAATTTCCCCAAGAGGCACGTCGTGCGGGAAACCTGGGGTCAACAAGCGCCGGACGTGACTTTATTGTTTCTCGTCGGATACTCCGAGGAGTATCAGTCCAGGCTCGAGGAAGAGAATAAGAAATATCAAGACTTAATACAGGGAAACTTTCTTGATGCCTACAGAAACATGACCTACAAGCACGTTATGGGATTAAAGTGGGCTACTTATTACTGTCCAAGTATGAATACTTCCTTACGGTTAATTTAACTTACGTATTAGAGTTTTAGTTAATATATTATATAGTTTATCAATATATGAATTTTATAAATAATAGTATGACATATCGTCTTGTTGCAGGTGCCAAATATATACTTAAATTAGACGACGACGTTTTTGTTCATTTACCGGCCATGCTGGACTTTCTCACACATGGTCTCTCACCGTGGGGTGCAAGACGTCTAATTCTCTGTGATCTTATTTCGGCTTCCGCAGTAAAGAGATCCTGGCGTTCCAAGTGGCGGGTCTCTCCTCAGGAGTATCCCGGTAGACTTTATCCTGCGTATTGTGCCGGTTGGGCGATCCTCTACTCCCCCGATAGTGTATTTATATTGTACCGCGAGGCCCAGAAGGAGCCGTATTTCTGGATCGACGACGTGCACATTACCGGGACACTGGCTAGGAAAGTAAATTTAACGCAAACCTCATTACACTCTTGGGTGCTCACAACCCAGAATATGCGGGACCTGCTGTCGAACCCGAGTATTCGACGAGATTTTCTCTTTGGGCCTCCGGATCTACCGGAGAGCGGAATACGAGCCTTACATACTCTGGTTTCTAAACCACGGCCTAGCAGCGAAAGCCTATTGAATTAAACGTCTAATAGAAGAATCTCGTTTATATTCAGTAGCCGTAATGCGAGAAAGAGAGAAAGAATACGAGCGAGAGATACGAGAAGTAAGAGTGTTCTCATACTTACCGCGTATCCTAATACTTTTACATCGCGCACGCCGTGAGAAAAGATCTCTCTGAAGAGAAATAATCCAATTCTCTGAGTAATGATATTTTACATATTTATAATTATATATGTAATTATATATACAACTTGTTATAGTTTTAATAAATAAACATTCACGTTGTATATATAATTATAATATAATTATATAATATAAATATAATTAAATATTATATAATTATTATATAATTAATTATATAATATAATATAATTATATATATAACGTGAATGTTTATTTTTTAAATTTATCGAGAACAAAATAAATTGTTCGCTTGAGATTTCGTTGACAGAATTCATAAAAAGAAAGAAACATTAAAAAATTGACTAAGAATATGATGGCAAACTGACATCAAATTGTTCTCAATTCTCTTTTTTACTTGATTTTTATAGTAATAGTTTCTTATGAACAGATCTTATGTCAATTTGTCACGTATGCTATTGATACGCCTGTTTTGAATATGTGACGTTTACTTAATATTTTAGAATTTTTATCTAAAAAATTAAAATTCTTAAAATTAGAAACTTTTTATTTAAAAAATTATTAATAATTAATTTTTTTTATTATTTACTTATTTGTATTATTTATTGTATTTAACAAAATATGATTTTTGTCCGCCCTTTCTCTTCAGATCGATCATTTGTCACATCGAAATGTTTGTACAATATATAGTTCAACTGTGAGTGTTCGATTATTTACACAATGTATAAACGCCATGTTTTGTATACAATATGCGTAATAGTGCGTTATATACATGTGCATATGTGTATATAGATAATATATACACATACAGATACAGATGCAGCAAACACATATGCATGTGTAACAAAGTATTATAGATCTGGGAATGTCATATTTATGTGTTATTTATATTTACGACTAGGAGGGTAATATAACTCATTTAGCATAATATAATTTCACCTGAATATACTTATTTATCAAGTCAAAGAATTTATTTTGTTTCTCAATTGATAGTCTGTAATCAGGGCTCTTGGAATCGAGCATTGTACTGCAAATCACTAATTTTGAGATTGTTAATATTTAGTTTTGTTCTAGTTTCTTGGTTTAATGTTTTGATGTTTTTTGTGAAACGTTATATTTGATTTTTAATTTTTTTTTTAGTTTTTAACGTAATATTAAAATCTTTCATTATAGCTGTTCAGAACAGAGCTGAAAAATTTAGATGTTTTTTTCTTTTCAAAGCTGATTTATATTTATGAGACTTCAGTTGATTTATATTTATGAGGCTTATCAAAAGCAGTTCAAATATAATAAAAGATTTTATGTTCTTAAAGTGCTGTTGCGAGATCTTCACTCAGCTTCAACAATATCAGAATCTCAGTTGTAATAATAGTACTTATATAAATTTTATCAGTATTATTAATTAAATTAAAAAGAGAATGTTTTATTATTGACATTAGTAAAAATCTTTAATTACTGACATTAAGATATTTAATTATAAGATATTTAATTATTAATAGTAAAAATTTCAGTGACGTTCTTGAACAACATTTATATAAGAGACTACACATCCGCTATATTTGTTATATTTAATTATTTCATAAAATATGTCTGATGATTTGTGTGATATATAGATTATAGTATTATTCATTGTCTATTTGGTTTTGCTATAACGCACATACATACATGTACGCACATTTTTACAACTATGTGTCTTAAGCATAATATTAAAAAAAGAATATTTTGATATCAATCACTATACAAAGTTTCATTAAATCAATTATAAATATACATCACTACAATACACGCACACACGAAGAAAACATTTCTTTTTGTGAAAGTAGATAGATATTGCACATTTGACACATCACATATAAGAAAAGTCGTAATTAATTAAAAACTTTATGAGCCCTGGTTATATTAAATAAATTGAGTAAAAAAAATTTGTAGAATTATAAAATTCTATAAAATTTCCGGAATACTGATTAGTTAAATAAAAAGATCATCAGCTATTTTTTTATTTATACTTATAAAAATGCCAAGAAATATGAAAGAATAGTATTAAAATATTTAAAAGCGGCGAAGAGGGTTCTACGCAAAACTTACGTATCTCATGACGGAAAATAGTCTCCTCTCGCAGTGATAGAAATTTATGGAAAAACGAGCGTGTAACTTTATTGTAAATTTATTACTCGGCGATAGGCAATGGGAACTTGCTGTGAAGCCACACAACTTGTGAATGTACTTAAATGTAATGTAATAACGAATATAAAATTGAAAATATTACGTTGTTACACACAAGAATATTAACGAGTCGAATTAACATTGTTACGTAGCAACAAGTACAACCCCGAAACAAGGGTCCACTCGCAAATTAGATACAAAGATCTCGCAGATATTTATCCGTTTTTGAATGTCTATAACTTTTTTATCCGTTGTGATGATCGTCACGATTATTCGGTACTATAAAAAAAAATGTACGTGCCTGCAAATCGTATCGTGTCGAGCATGTAAAAAAATCAAGCTAGCTTTTAGTTAACGTGATTTTATTAGAGTCAATGGTTGATGTGATATTACTTTGCATTGTGTATGTATTGTCTTTTTTTTTTTTTTTTTTTATCTGAATACAACGAATATCTACAGAATAAAACGCGCAGAATTACACTCTTCAAGCACTGTTCAGAATAAAATTTTCTGTTATATATATACATATATGTGTACATATTATATATACATATATAACAGAAAAATCGATACATATACACCTATATAACAGAAAAAGGAAAATACTCCTCTCGGACCTTATCGTCAACAAACATTTTGCAACTTCCGAAATTGAACGACATTCACATCAGTAGCAATAGCACAAATAAAAAAAAAGGTAGTTACTCAACTACTTTTGGTGAATATTCTCAGACTTTTTTTTTTTAATTTTAATATTGAGATTTCCTTGCAATATATATATATATATATATATATATGATTCTTGCAATATATATATAATTCTTGTGATGGAGCAAAAACTTATAATTTCAATAAACAATGATTATTTAAATTCTACAATGTTTTTTTTTATCCCCATGTGATCCTATATATTAAACGAAAAAAAGTGAAAGCAGTCTTTGTACAATTAAAAGTTATTTGGGTAAAACTTCCTTACGAGAAAAGATAGTAACAAATACATGTGCAAGCAAAACTGCTACATTGTGTTACTAAAAATGAGACAATATTTTCAGCATAAGCGGAAAGATCTTTCTGCTATAAAATATTAATGATAATAGGGGTGAGTCATATTCTTCGTGTGCTAATTAATACCAATATGTGACAAGAATAAGAAAGGTAATTGAGGGAGAATTAAAATCTACACGTGCAGCAAAACAAAAAAAAACGGAAAATGAATAACGCAATAATATACAATTGGATACATACTTTATTGGTCCGGCTGTTTTTTAACTACGTGTAGAACTATTTATAAAACTTTACAAAATGCTCAACGTGTTGCAACTTTTTAAAGGGAACCTTGCTTAGGTATATTTACAAGGCAACAGAGTTTTACATATAATTTCTGAGAATCGAATGACGATAAGCTGTTATTACATTAAACGGTGATTATCGCAGGTTCTTTTATCTCTCGATTTCATGATATTTCGAAGATTAAGATGATTTATCGCGTCGTAACACACAACGCGCGATAGTGCACGTTACTTCCAAGCTCTCGAAAGATTTTAAGAAATCTAATTAAGAAATCTAATTAAGAAAGACTTTCCACACATATACACATAACAAACAGATGTATATATGTAATCATTTGTAAATAATTTGAATATATATATAACGTTTAAAAGAAGTAAAGAAAAATGCCATTTAACATTGTGAGGCACGTCAACCCTTTCTTCGCTTTACTTTTTTTTTTTTTTGAAAGCATGTACGATTATTTTTCGAAAAATTTAATTAAACTTAATTTGGTTCACAATTTTTACACGTATCGCGTTACACTCAAAAGTATGTTTGCATTTAAGAATATTGTATAATTTTTCGCAAAAATTCTAAGTGGTAAAAAATATATAATATAAATGTTATTCTTAAGGGTTTTTTAAATTCTAAACATAAAATACAAAGAAAAATAAAATAAAATATATATATAAATATATAGAAAATGTAATAAATAGTAAACTTATACCATTTATATTTATATATATATATATATGTATATATATATATATATATATGTTTTCAACGAATGCGCGCGCGAAGATTTATTCAATCTTCATAAGTTCGATAAGTTTTCGTAACATTGCAACTTTTTTCATTACATAAATTTAACAGTAATTGAAAATCGAGATTACGATTATGTTCTATAAAAATTGGCAGTACAAACAATTCATCACATCAAAAGGTAATATGTATATATATGTGTGTATATATATATATCTTAAAAAAGATGTCATAACGAACATTAAGATTGGTGACGTTAACAGTGATTTTTATACATACATTTCAAAAAGCTGGATATCTTTAGCGACTAAGAGCGACTCCGTTACAATCTAAACTTTTACAGTGTGACAAATTCGTCGTCGACATACGTGTCAATAATTATGTATCTAATAAAATCAGGATTGTTATATGACGCAGGGGCGCATGTCCCAAACTTAAGTCGTAGGACAACCTGGACCACATTTATATGTATATTAGAACTCATATCAGAAGATCTTGGTTCGTAATACTGCAGTTTCAAAAGTTTTAATACTTAAAACATAAGTAAAATGTTTTTTATTATAATTTTATATAAATAAAAATGTTTTCGATATAATATTGTAATAAAATTATATAGAATTACAAAAATTAATTATTTAGAACTACAAAATGGAGTAAAGTTGATAAATTATTTTTAGATATATAAATGTAGATTTTTATCAAATTATTATCGCATTATTTAAATTTAAATATTTTAACTTAAAAAAAGAATAGTTTTGTATATTATATTGTAATATTTAACTGTTTGGCCCCGTGTTATCGTGCGCCCCTGCTGTACAAGCTTCAACATTTCAAGAGATATATTGCAATTATACTTTCGTACACGTGAAAAATCTAATAGAGAATTTACAGAGAATAAAAATATATATAAAAAATCAATATCGATTAAAAAATACGTCTCTGTTGATTGATTTTTTTTTTTTAAACAAGATGTTCAAGAATCGAAAGTTGTTCCACTTTTCAGAAATTGAATTAACCCTTTCTCGCTGCGAACGCTCTGAACGCTGTGTGGACATATATACGTCGTCACAAATCGATGGTCTTTGCGAGATTCGTGCGCATTCGACCACGCGGAATCGACATACATATGTACATAAATGTAGGATCAAATTAATATCATCGATAACAAGAGAAAGAGAGAGAGGCCAATTCCCCATCCTCTAAATACTAAACACAAATAATAACTCTATCAAATTAAAGCGCGCCGCAGCAACAGGGTTAATACGGTGATGTGCACATATAACATGTCGCCGTATAAAATTCACTCTATAGGATAAAATCCTTAATAATTAATTGCTCTAACTATTCTCGACAGTGAATATCAATTTCAACTGTCGTATTTCAACTTGTCCTTGCTGGTATACGAGATATTTCCGACGGTCGTGTCGAAAAGTATGATATAATTTTACTACGAGATATAATTCGTCTATATGTTAGTTTTTTTTTTATATTACTACTTTCTTGTAGTTTATATTATAAACATACTTCGCAATATATATATATATATATATATATATCTCTATCTATCTTTCTACATTTGATTGAGTAATCATCTTCGCAAGTAAAAGGAAACGATGATTTACACATCATGTGCGTAACGATTAATTTTAACATTTATAGGTACATTACATACGCGTCTCATATGTGAAAGGAATAATCGAGTTATACATCTCGCTACACCGTTGCTCATTTCATTAGATACCTAGAGAGCACTTACTATTCAGGTACTAATTACGTTATAGTGATTAGAGAATGCAATTGGCCTTAAACGTTAGGAATAGAGCCGATATTCTTCGTAACAATACAACTAACATAAGTGATGCTAATTTTGTATATTTGCGACATACAAATTGAAGAAAAAGTGAGAGAGAAAGAGAGAAACACGCTGTTTTCTCTTAACGCATACTTTAATTCTAAATTATAAAAGAACAAAAAAAAACAACAACAATACGTGACAATAATAAAAACAACTATATAAATTGTAAAAAGTTTTCATAATTTGAAAAAATTGAAAAATATTGTAATCTCTTGAAATGGAATTTGCAACATAATAAAAATTCCGGTCGACATCTCTCAGTTTGTCTGCAAATTGGCAAGAACTTTTTTATGCGCTGTTTCTACCGGTTTACTTAATTTGTTTGATCGAGATCCGTAATTATGTTATAAAACAATGTATTATATTCATTATATATTATTTTTATAATATATAATGTGTATAATAATTTACAATCATATGTAATTCTATTATGTATATGTAATATAATTATTATATCTTTTATATGTATTTAACAGAGATTCTTTCCTGCAGCAGTTTTCGGAGACCAGCTCCGTGTGTGCTATATCTATATATTTCTACAAAGAACTGTAACAACAGATGCAGTTTCTTGATCACTTTATACGTGTGTGTGTTTATATATATGTATATATCATACATTCTCACAAGGAAAAGAATATTCTTCTAAAGTTTGATCATCTATTTCTGAAATACTTCGTGTATACGCGCGCGCGTGTATATATATATGATATTGTAACATATTTTGAATAATATTAAGCATTTTTTTTTAGATATTGGTTTGCACTTAGTCAATAATTACTTTTTTATTGATCGAACGGACCGGAATTCGAACCGGCGACCTTTTCAAAAAATGCGAATTTCATACCAAACATTATTCATAATAATCATATATACATTACACGTATATGGAAAATATTAGATACATAATATTAAATAATCTAATATTAAATCTTTATTTTACATATATGATATATATATATATATATGTGTTATATTTTATATGTATATATGTATGTGCGTTATATATTTTTATGCGAGACTGTCAACTACTTATTTTCTCGCAAGTTCCTGCATCTGTCGCCTACAGCTTTTTCACATTTTCAACGATTAGTGAGACGAAGAACAATTATAAAGTTAAGTCTTAAGTACATTCGGAAGCTACATGTGAGACTTTACTTTTGCCGTTTGTTGTTTTTTTTTTTTTTTTTTTTTTTTTTTAGTAATAATCTTTCCAAACTAACACACGAACAAGTACTTTTCTAACGCGCGTACAATACGTTGAATTTAATGTATTCGATATTATTGGACTAAAATACAATATGCAAACCTGATTTATACGTGCTATAAGTTCAGTAGTCTCGATCACTTAGCAACTAGTAGGAAAAGACCGTTGGACTTCTATAAGGAGCTTTACCTGCTATTCTCTCTTGATTTACACATGAGTATTCGTAATGTGAGCGCGAGTACTTCTCCTTTTTTTTTTATGTCTACTATTTTACTTTCTGCTTATTCTTGAAACTGTGCACGCCGGCTTTTACGCTAATAGTGTTGCACACTCAACCTTCCTCAGGAACAACTCTAAATTTTCCGACAAATTATATGACAGGTATAAAAAAAAAAAAAAAATAAAATAAAAATAAAAAAGTAAATTTGAGAAATAATATAGATTGAACAATAATATCTAACATGATGGCACAACGCGTAAAAATGAATTTAATACACGTATAAAGAAAATTATGGATATTTGTCTTTAATATTTAACATTTGAAGTACAAATAATAAAAAGAGAGAGAGAAAAGAGATGTCTTTCCAAATAATTCTCAATAAAACGTAATAAGCATTTCTTCTGCCGCGTCGCTACCTACGTAAGCAAAACAAACACAAAGAGTTTCGGAGACAGAATAAATATTGTCGGATGCCGCCTAACTGCTCAAAGTTAAAACAAGGGTCAAACTTCGCCTCGAGGTTCCATTAGCCTAATTTTAGGAAGTTGCGCGCGGCATTAGCTAAGGCCGTCACCACCCGGCTCGTTCTACACGCTGGTGGTGATCTGCTCGATGACAGTAATGTCACGGTGACGTCGCGGCCGCATTCGATAAGGGTCGTGATGATGGCCGAGGCCCTCCGGAACGCTCTTGCTGGGTCGGAGCGGCGCATGAAATTGCGGATGACAATAGTGGTCCGTTTCCGGCGGACGTTCGATGAAGTCGCGGTCACGCAAATTGTCCTCGACGTCGAGGGGTACGTGTAACGACTGCGACTTCGGCAGTCGCGGCCTCGGCGGTGGCGGACACACGCACGGCGGCGGGGGCGGCATCACGCCGTAACTGGAGATACGCGGACCCGGCAGAATCGGCGAAGCCGGTTGTCGTCCCCAGCCGACCAGAAAGAGCAACGCCGCGCCGCACAAGGAACTCAACGTGCACGCGTAATAGCCCACTCGCGGATTGCTCTCGTTCATGTAACCTGGGAAAATGGAAGTGCGAAGTGATTATCAGCGACATTTGCTTTATTTCGCGATTATAAATAATGTGTACGCAAAATATTTATAATTTATATATAATTTATTGCAGTTAATAATATATTATACACATATTGAAAAATTTTAAAAGTTTATTTGAAAATTTATTTTTGTCATTTATCATTTTACATACTATACATTTATCATTTTACATACTATTTGCTCTGCTTTTGTGCATATAAGACACGTGCTCTTCAGAGCTCTCTTCAAAGGATATAATTAAAAGCGATGCCATGAAAATGGATAAAATGTTCGTAACGAAATTAAGCTCTCTTCAGACTGACCAAACCTTGTAATCCCGCTATTATACTGCGCTTCTTCTTACGCGTGACAGTTGTCACACGCTTCTTTGAATATTCTCTCAGCGAGAATGCACAGACCGGTTTGTATATTTTACACAAGCACCGTGCATTATTATTGAGGACAGCGGCATTAAATTCATACGTAGGAAAATGTAAGATTATTAGAGAGAATTTTGAGCGAAAGAGCGGATTTCGCTCACTTTTCTCCTCCAAAACTCTAATACAGTCGTTCAAATCCACAAAAAAAACCGTTACGTTTGAATGTTTAAAACGTTGAGTATTTCAAATGCAAATTAACACATACATACATACACATTATAAACTATCTCGGTTTCTTCTCTTTTATAAACAAAGCACGTATAAGCAGATTTAAAAATATATATCATATATATTATATAGATATCTAATCTTTTTTCTCAACAATAACTTTTCCTTGAATATTTGTTTTTAATTTTTTTTTGTTTTTTACTCAAATGTATATTTACGCGCAGCCAAAGTTTACAGCGAAGAAAAGCCGAAGTTCGTGATATATATATTTCTATCGTCGTGATTTCTAAGGGAAAACTCTTGGAGCTTTCTTAGGAACAAGTGTGCGTAAAATTCCGTACTTCGTGCTTTACCTGTAAGGGGAACTCCAAGAAGAATGGGCAGAGCTTCCGCGGCTTGTACCAGGGCCCACGATCTGGCGAAGTGTCTTGCTCGCAGTCTTTCCAGAGCCAACATCTTAAGGGAGTAAAGAGCACCGCCGAGCGAGGCGCCGTAAAGCCCGGAGGCCAAAACGAGACCGTGATAACCTTGTACGCTACCAAGCGCCACTTGAGCCACAGCTTTAAGCAGAGGGAAAAGCTAATTCGAATTGGTAATCCTGGCAATGCGTGATCTCTAGATCTACAAGTCTTGCTTGTTCGCTCGCAAAATTTATGCATTATAATTTTCTAACTTTGTCTCCTTCTGTGCCGCGTCTCCCGCCGAGCCGTTTCAGATATACCGCGCAGAAAAGTAAACCAACCAATTTTAATTTTAAACCAATCGCGTTCTCCAAAAACGACGTGTTTTTATTTCAGTTGTTTACATTTTGGAGACAGTTTGTTGTGTATATCTTTATTTTTTTTACATCAAATATAATAACAAAAAATCTCATAGATCTGTATGTGACCTGAAACGTTAATTATCCCACCAAAAAAAAAAAAATGCTGTGCATTTTTGAAACTACAAAAGATCGGCCAGCGATCGCCGGCAACAACTAAATGAATCATCTGTTATGTAATTTCTGCTCGATTTGACTCGTTGTCAACTATAGTGCGCGACATTGACATTTTTGCGCGCGGAAATAAACGTCAACAAAAGTCGGCCGCGACATGATACTGACCAACCCCAATAAGCGCCGCTTGGCAAAGATATTGCCTGGACACTAGGCACTGAGCGGATGGTCTGGCAGTAACTACCCCCCAAGCCGCGCATCCGAGCGCGGCTGCCAGTCCTAAACAGGTCTGCAGCAACACGAGCGCGCTGGCCTCCAGCCCCTCCTGATAGCCTTGCAGAGCCTGAAAGTGATGTTTCTCATTAAGCGATTGCACCGGGAAAAGTCGCGCGCGCGCTGGCACACAGATAACGTCCCGATAACGCGGACAATGAGCTGACGGTAATGACGCTCGTCGTAATATCGATGATCGAAATTGCCTCGTTCGTATCCCGAGATTGGTTCGCAAAGCGCGAAATTAGGAAAAGCATAGCGTTTGACTCGGAACAAACACAACATGCTCCCGTTACAGTTTAATGTCGTAATCTTCGATCGATATTATTGTCCCGAGTAGTGGTGACCGTATTTCTCTTCAAAATGGATAACGAATTGCGCGACGTTGAGAAACTTGTCGTCTTGTTGTCAAATTGCACAGGAATGCGCTGCGCGGTGGGTGGTTTTTAATTCTTTCAACTGAATATCACGTGGAAATTAAAGAGGAGAGACAAAAAAGACGGGACAAGCATCTCGGTGATGTTTTTCAAAGAGCAAGAAAAATAACGAGTACCGACAATGTAACGCGTAGCGTCAAACAAGATGCGATTTTTCTTTTTAATTTATACTACGTCAGATTTCTGAAAAAAAAAAGAGTATTTCTTGAAAACAAACAAGAGAAAAAATCCGTTGTCGAGGGAAATATGTTCCCTAGCTCCTCAATCACTTAAGTGTACTTACGATATAGAAGGCAGGGGTGTAAAGACCAAAGCCGGCCGCGCCGGCGGCCAGCATGAGCATCCTCACAGGACGCGATCCCAGAGGGCTCAGGTCGACCAACGGCTGTTTCGGTACTTTGTTCGTGGATTTCTTTTCTTTGACTTTGCTGCGCTGATTCTTCAGATGCAATATGGCGCGCCGCTGCGGATGGTACAGCGAGGCACTCCGGTAAATCAGCCCCAGGAAGAAGGCCAACGAGAGTGCTCCCGTGACCGATTGAAGTCCCAGCCGCCAGCCCAGTTTCCTGCGGGAAACCAGCGAGATACGACGCGTTATGATCATCGCGCTCGAATTGTCGAGTCAGCTGACGCGAATCTTATACGTGCTTTGGCCAAGTCCAAAGAGAGTTTTTGCATTACGTCCCGTCACCGTACTGTTACGTTTCACGTCGTGAATATAAAGCTATTCGAGAGAAAATTTCTCTCACTTTGCAAAACTCTTTCTCGTTTGCAAAGTAATATTCGAACTGATATTGAAGAACAAATACGCGTATATCTGAATATATTAAATTTAAGTAAAAACTTTTAGTTTATCTTGTCTTCGTGTACTTTTTGTGCAAATTTGTTGTAAATAAATATGTTTATTTATATATCATTTTTTAAATTAATATAACAGACAATAATGTGCCACGTGAAATCTTGTACGTTGTTACGTTAATGTAAAATTAAAATATAAATTAATTTTAAATATTGTGCGCGTGAGTGTATCTCAATTATATTTATCAAAATATTTTATAAATTCAATTATATAAAAAAAAAAAATTTTTTATTAATAAACGTTGTTACGAATGAATGTAAATAATATTCGCTACCAGTATATGTATATTATATAGTTTATAACATAAAAATAAAAACTATGTATAAAACTTTTATACATAGTTTTGTTTGCTGTGACATTTCCGTGTTTTTTCTTAATGATAATGAATTGCTAATAACACAATCGCACAAAGCTGTCAATGTAAAAATAACGCGTATGATAACGCGTCGTTTCTCTCTCCTTCTTTTTTTCTTTCTCTCTGTCTCTCTCTCTCTCTCTCTCTCTCGCACTTGCTGTCTGCTTTCCTTCTTCGAGCGCGGCCGTAACGCCATCCGGTATCGGAGAAATGTGAAAAAAACATTTCCTCTTTTATCTGAGCCCGTCTAGAGTTGACGTTTTATTTTTTTTTTTCTTACCGAATCGAAATTTTCTGTAATTTGGACTTGAAATATCATTTCGTTCAGAGGTCACGTATAAAAAGATAGTTTTTGTCTTATTTTTGTAATTCGAGTCGATTGAAACTAAAAGAAAAGTTCATCAGTTCAGTCGTTCAAAGACGCGAAAATCTCAACTTTCGTTTAAAAAAATAGAGCAATTAACGTGTCTTTTGAATTTCTTTTTTTATAGCATAAAGTAATAATTATTTATTTCGTATAAAGAAGTGAATTTTGCGAGTCTTTCCTAACAGCATGCGATATCGATCGAATATTCTTTGTAGATATACCGAACACACTATAGATATGTTATATCGCAATGTACTGAGAAAATCGCTATAATATCTTTGAAAGATTTCTGCTTGCGTCAACTTCTGTTATCGCAAACTCGCAAGCTGATCAGACATATGCACAGAATGAACCTGGCATAACTCTTACTCGCACGTCAAGTAGAATAGAACATACGTACATGTATACACACGTACACACACACACATGTGCATCGCACATGTGTCAAGAGTTGAGGCTAGTGGAACTTCAGACAATGAATGCATATACAAATATCACAACTAATAACATAACACGCGCGCAAGAGTGAGACAATCTCTAATGACAAAACATCTCATCAAAGTCACATATTTTGTGAGACTTTCTCATGTTTTAAATGTCTCAATAGAATAACAAATTTATGCTCAGACGTTTTCATATTTTTTCAGATAGCGCCAAATGACAAATTTCAGAACGTTTCAGAATGTACACGTGTATATGAAAGACTTACTTAGAAAAATATATCAGATGTTCTCGTATTTTTTCATGTTGATATATTCGAAAAATAAACAATTTTATTTGAGAATATTGAGAAGAGATGTAGATTTTCTCATACATTCTCTTGTGTATTTCAATTTTATTTACATTGAAATTAAACAATACATTTCGATATTTATTTCAGTTTATTGTACTTATAAAGTAAAAGAGATCTTATACGTTGTACTGTTTTTTTTTTTATAACTATTACATAACTTTTGACTACCTGTGATACGCTTCTAATTTTGGATATATCATCATATTACACACACATGTTTATTTTTTCTTTTCATAAATATCTGTTAAAATATCTGTGTTTGTTCTCTATCTCTCTCTCTCTCTCTCTACTAATAAAAATGTTTTATAAACATAGATTTGTTATGCATATAATAAATAATTATTAATATAAAACAATAAATGTATAAAACAATAAATAACTGAAAAAGCAAATTACTATTTATAACGTAAATAAATAAATATATTTTTATTCCATTTTTATTCCATAAAAATAAATTTCAACTTTAATGATGAGAAAGTCAATCTATATTGTAACTTCGCGCGAAACTTTTCAATTTTTTTGTTCTTATCGGTTCCTTTATATAAAATTCTGCAGAATCCTGTGTGCAGAAACCAATAAGAGCAAACAGCGAACAGTGAAAAGTTTTACGTAAAATTATACATAATTCTCATTTCTTGAAAACTATTCAGAAATATTCAAAAATGTTTAAATTGCATCATCAATCATTTGAGCAATTTTGAGAAACGTTCAAATTCTTATAAAAAAATCTGATAAATTGTATAAAATAATTCTGAGAAAATTTTCACCAGCAAGAAGTGAGAAAACTTGATATAAGCGAATTACTCAGCGTTATGTCAAGTTCGTTATATGAAGTCCCGACTGACGTTAGAAGAAATTTGCCATAAGTTAAATTATATAAAAACTCATTGCACATACGTATATATTCCTACCGTGCAATGTATTCATGACATTCTATGGACATACGAAGGAAATACTCTCAATCTACAGAGGAAATCTGCCAAATATTTAAACGGAGGACATTTAAACATTTTCACAATATCGCAGAAAATATTATGAGAATATACGCGATATATTTTCGCGATATATTCTCACAACATTTTCAAAGAATCTACTTGTGAGAATCTCTCTCGCATTTTGATATTTAATGAGCCGCGGAGCTGCTTTTGCTGATTTTTGCTTGAATAGGCAATATTTGGCAATTCAACGACGATATCTTTATTTGCGCGTTTGTAGAGCGAAAGTAAAAAAAGAAAGATACATAAACGTTAATTTTAGTTTAACGCGATACGATCCATAATCTTTTCACGGCACTAACATGTAGCTCGGTGGTTGCGCAGTACGTAATGTGTACATAAAAAAAGTAGTACACAATGTGTCCATAAAAAAAAAAAAAGTGTAATTGCGCACTTCTTACAGAAATTTATTACCGGCATGGCTGAAGTGTGAAAATGCTTGTTGTGTTATTTTGGCTGTAGCGGTTTAAATTTTTCTGAAGAATTGCAAAACAAAAAAAAATGCGCAAACGTAAGAATTTGCAAATATAAATGCATTTTCGAAAAAATGCATTTGTACTTTTTGAGAATCGCGCACACATGTGCATATGTTACCGGTTTTTTTCTGAAAACATGTGCACACGTGTGCGCGATTCTGAATTGAGAGCACGAGGCAGCGGCTTATTAACATTTGCGACTTATTAGCATTTATATTCGCCACAAAATGTACATATAATTTATCTACTACTTATCATGTTTTTTTTCGACTTAAACGGATTTATTGACACAAGTTCATTAATCACACATGGACTCTAGGAGAGCCCGCTGCAGTTGAAGACTCTATATATGACATGATCATTGCGACATATGCGTATTGACGATTCTTTAGCAGATCAAGCACAATGTGCTCCACGGCAGGAGATTCATTGTCAGTCGCGCAGGAGAAAGTCACCGCTATGGAGACGGAGAAGCAGAAAAAAACCAAAGTGTTGTGGCCTCAATGGATCGCTGCCATTGGAGGTACATAAAATGTATTTTGATAATAAAATCTTTTTTTATAAATTATATTTTGTCTTATAATAATATTTAAGATTTAATTAATATTAATATATTATATCGCTTATCACACACACATATATATATATATATATACATATATATATTGATTAAACATGTTATTAATTAAATGTGTTGTGATTATTTATGCAGATTATTTATTTTTTTAAAAAGTCACTAATTTTCATCATGCGTCTTGTGATATTAAAATAAATTTATTATTACTTGTTATTATTTTAAAATATTTTTTTATTATTTATATTATTTTTGATATTTCAATTTTATAATTTTTTTTTTTTTTTAATCTTTTACTGTAGATAAAATATATAACTTATGCAAATGTTGAGATAAGACGAAAAGAAATTTGTTACTCCTTTAAAAAAAAACTTACATCATACAAGAGACCTATATAAATTATGATTAAAAACATTTTTTTTTTCTTAACTTTCAGTCACTCTTCTGCTGGTGCAAATAGGACTATTGGCAGCTTGGAGCTCGCCATACATAGCCTTCTTGACTTCGCCCGAGTCACACATCCCCGTAACACTGACCGAGGCTTCGTGGATAGTTTCGCTGCTGAACGCAGGCAGATTAATTGGCGCGATTTTCGGTGCTCTCTGCGTCAACTACTTCGGAAGCAAAAGAACTATTTTCATCATTAGTTTACCATTGGTTTTCGGCTGGTTGTTTATGATTTTGGCTAATCGGGTGGAGTGGTTGTACGTGTCAAGATTTCTAGGCGGCATCGCTTTGGGAAAGACGTATAGTTGCTTCTCCCTTTATCTGGGCGAGATCACCGACCCGTCTATTCGCGGAGCTACGGTCGTTTTAGGTATGCGTGTTTTTCCATGTGTGCGCGCAAAAAAATTCTCGAATCAATAAAAGTGCGTTTCGATGTTGAGTGTGTGTCAACACAGTTTTTGAGATAAAGACTCGTTAAAATTGTTTAACGATAACAAATAATAAAGAGTTAGCAAATGACAGTCGTACGTCGTATAGAACCGTCGTGTGTTACACTAAAAATACTTTAAAATACTTGAATGCAAACCGATCTAACGAGAATGAAAATTCTGTTTGCAGCTATGGCCGGATTGTCGATAGGCACCATGATAATATGCATCATGGGCGCGTATCTGAGCATGACCATTTCTACCGGCATAAGCCTGGCTCACGCCTTCGTACTGATGGCCATCTTTATCTGGCTGCCAGAATCGCCGCATCATTTCGTCAAGATCAAAGCGGATGAGAAAGCGCGGGCGTCAATTCGATGGTATCATCGCGACTGCGACGTGGAATCGGAATTGCAATCCTTGAAGAAGTTTATCGAGATGAACAGTAGTGCGAGTACGATGGACGTTATCAAAGAGTTCGGAGTCCCGCATGTCGGCAAAGCTCTGGCGGTCGTCACGGTGCTCTACATGTACGCCCAAATGTGCGGCATAAATAACGTCGAGTTCTACATGGAAACACTGTTGCGAAGCGCTCACGTGACCGTCATCGATCCGTCGGTGATCGTTATCATTGTCATGAGCATCGGAATCGTGAGCTCTCTATTATCCGTAATGCTGATCGACAGATTCGGCAGACGAATCTTGATGATGACCTCCAGCGTGGCCGTCGTGATCTCGATCTCGTGTCTGGGCACGGTTTTTCAGTTTGTCGACGCGGGATACAATTCCGTCTACCTCCAGGCTCTGGCGATCTTCGCAATGATCTTTTTCCAGTTGGCCGTGTTCATCGGTCTTCTCTCGGTACCTATCACGGTACTGAGCGAGGTCTTTCCGCCTAATGTCAAATGCGTGGCCGGCTGTCTCTCTAGCGTCGCGGCCGGTCTCTTCGCGTTCATTTCCACGTCGACCTATCAGCCTCTCGTCAATCTTGTAACGGAGAAATACGTTTTTTACGTTTATTCTTTGCTTCTGATAACCGCCGTGCCGTTCTCGTTCTTCTGCATGCCCGAGACGAAAGGCAAGTCGCTGCAGCAGATTCAGGAAGAACTGAAGAAATGCTGAAGAGAGACAGTTTTTTTTTTCTGTGCGACGAATTGTCCAACGAAATACGTGAGGAAAACAACAAGCTAATTTCGTAGCTTTTTTTTTCTCGTGGAACAGACGAGTTTCGTAATCCAAATGACGTACTGAGAAACGCGTTTTTTTTTTAATTCGATCATATAACGATCATGTACGTTTGCCGACGTCTATCTCTAATCTACCGCGCAAACAAATTAACAATCACCGGTGCGCAATCTTGCCGGAGAAGTTCTGATTATATTGCGAAACGTTTCTCTATATTTGGAAACGTAATCGACTGGTATTTCGTTTGTCACGCCACTTCGTTAAGACACGAAGAAATTTATTTAATCCCCCACTGTTGTGACGCGTTGCTTTCAAACACGTACGTATACGGTGCAGTAAATCATCGATAATTCGCAACCGCGAAGTTTCGCGGAATTTCAGACAAAAGGCGACGTTGCTCGTACTTTAATAGAATCGTAGATAACGTACACGTACATACAACGTAATGACATTTTCTTGCAAACTCGCATACTCCCGAATACGTCTTTTGTCGAGACGTCATCGCGCGCGCTTAAGCGGCTATTGCGCGCGAAAAGTCTTGTATCAAGTTAAAAAATTTTTTTTTCTCCCGCTAAACTAAACGAAAATCGCTGTTTCTCCTTTTCGGCGTACGTGCTAACTAAATTTCGCCGAATTTAATAAAACTTAGATGGATATATAGAGTTTTTATATTTCATATAAGACTTGACTAATTCATCGTTGACAATTACGTTAAGATCAGGGAGCAATGACTGTGTGAATCTAATATTATCTTATCTCGTAGAGGTCATTCGTAATGGCACTGTTTTTTACTATTAAACAGAGACACAACAATGTGTCTCTGAACTCTGCAATGAGAGAGATAGAAATTGAGCTAGCTGTGTTGATGTCTGTTGAGAATGATGTGTGTGATATTTAAAAAACTATTGTATTTAAAAGCTAATTAACACATTCGCGATCGACGATTTTTTAAGCGAGAATATTACCGCAGGGTTCTGCCATTTAAATGTATAGAATATTGTTTTGTCATATTATATGTTTATTAAACAAATAGATTTTGAAATGACGTGGGACCTACGTTACCGGTCGCGAATGTGTTAAAAGATTATTATTGTATCATAAAACGTATTAAATGTGTGTATAAGAATGAAAGGCGTGTTTATATATAAGATATTCGAAGAATTGAATAAAAATATCTGCAAGAAGAACTGAGATCGTCCTTGTATATGAATGGGAAGGGAAATGGAAAGTGAAAGTTGAATTTTGCTTTTTTTTTCTTTGACTATTCTCCGTGTATAACGTTTATTAATATCTCTATCTTGACGTTATAATCGACGACAATCATTCGCAAAACATTGTATAGTGATATTTACGAAGATAATAAAAAGCTTAGGCAAACGCTTAAGTTTGACGATCTTCGTAAATGTTTAAATCTCGAATATTGCTCGTTATTATTCGCATAACTTCTATAACTTGCAATAAAAGTTGGGTAATAAAATGGCTTTTGCCTGACAATGATGCAGCTGAGCGATTTATGATACGCGATGTTTTCCCCTCTCTCTAACTCTATTTCACGTTGTATAAGTGGTTACGAAAGTCGTTCGCACACGTGTATAAAAGTTCAACATTATTGCATTAAAATTTCACCGAGAAGCAGCACTTCCACCACTTGTTTTTGCTGTGTGTCGTTCTGCGGAAAATTTTTCATAGTGAAACGTATTAAAACTTTTTTTCGCGTCTTTTTTAAAATATTCCGCTGATAATTCACTATCTTTCGCTATTTTTCACATAACGCCTTTTAATCCCGTAGAAACTTAACAGCGAAATTATTAAACCTATCAAGTTTTAATATTCTGTGCCAGACGTTAGCGATATTTTAATATTCCCGCGCCACGTAATCTCTGATAAAATTTTCATTTCATTCTTTTAATAATAATAAAATGTAGCGAAAGTGCCACGCTGTTGACGATAGAAATAACTGTTTCGAAAAAAATTATGTCAATAAAAAGTATACGAGAGAGAGAGAGAGAGAGAGAGAGAGAGAGAGAGAGAGAGAAGTCGTACTCATACATACAAGAACCAGATATTCTCAAAAGCGAGCGAATTCTGTTTTAAAATTTCGAGAACTGAAAAAAAAAAAACTACATTGTAATTTAAAAACCTATATTGTAATTTAAAAAAAAAACGAATATGCTGGAACACGGTTACTTTTTCATTTTCTCAAATTACATTTAACAATTTGTGTGTTCTTACTAAAACAAGCAAAGCAGAAAATTTATTTACCAGGAAAATTGATCTTAAAAGAACTCCACAAGAGAGAGAGAGAGAGAGAAAAAAAAAATATTCAGCATTTGATTCCAAGTATTTTAAGCCGCTTTTCAAAACATAATTAAATTTCCAATCCAAATAATAATCATCACAGAATTTCTTGTTCTCTCTTGTGCGTGCGTTCTAATTATTAAAAAGTAGAAGACTCGAATGTTCTTTCACACGTTCCTTTTCGCAATATTTCCTGACTTTTCTCTTAGAAAAATGCACCCCTCAGATGCCGTAAACTCCTTTATGTTCTCTCATTCGCGCGAGAAGAGAATATTTGCAAATACGCGCGACGTAAGAAGATTAAAATAAAAAAAAAATTAAAAAAAAAAAAAACAAAAAAAAAAGCTTGAGTTTCTTGAAGTCCGTACTCAACGCCCCCGTTTGCAAAAGTTGCGTTTTAATCCCTTTCGCATGAAGATAATGAGACTTCATGATTATTCATGTTACATATCTGGTACGGTTTTATTACGGGCCGTTATCTCTCCTGGGTCTGAATTTATTCTCCCGACCGTTTGTTTTCGTACGTCTTTTCTCTCTTTTGTTTTCGCTCTATCGAACGCAACGCCCTGTATTAAATGTTTATCATGCATTTCTCCGGGTCACACATAACGGTCGGGTTACACGCACGTGTAACAATCCGCTGCAACGTCGAGCGCTGCTTGACACGTTCGATACGATATAACGAGAGAGCGAGAGAGAAAGAGAGAAAGAAAGGGAGAGAGAAAGAGAGGAAGAGACAGAAAATTATCCAGCAAAAAGCTGCTGCGCGGCACGTTCACAATTGGAGCGCATTTGACGCCCACCGGTTTGTCGTTACCGCGGAATTACATGTACGCCCACGATCTTTTTTTGCGTGCATCGCATTTTGCTCGGTGTACCGCGCGCGCGCTCGCGTCCTACGCGAATACCGGTAAAGTTCACCTGTGTGTTGTCGTACGCGGCCTTTCACACAACGCAATATCGCGGAAAGAGCGTGCAGTTTAACATTTCCGATATGCACAGAGTGAAACACGATTCTGTATATGTACAGAATCTGTATAATCGACGATATGTCAGAAAAGAAATACATGGTGCGTGGGACTTCAAGAGACCAAAATAATTTTCTCATTTATTTACCCTTACATGAAACAAATTGCGTTGTATGCCACAAACATGCTTTTGTTTTTACGTCTTTTATATTTTGTGGCTCATTCTTTTGACCGTTTTTTTTTTTCACGATTGAATACAATATTTGATGATGTTTTTCGAATTTTATTTTTTTATCCATTTTTCACTAAAAAAAATTAACGAAAAATCGTATCGTATGTTTTTCTTTTTTACTTCGATACTTTAAGGTCAAACTTACAAAGCACTGTTGTTAATTAAAAACAAAAAAAAGTATATTGTTAATTTACTATATATGTACATGTATGCATATGTGTGTACACATATGTAAAATTTATTTTTTATAACTTGAAATAACTTTTTAGTGTCTCGGCAAGGAAAGAGAAAAATTCGGTCAATCATTCTAATACGTGAATCATTATATATCATATACGAGGCGATTGACAAATATATCCGAAACAAAAAGTAAACAATTTATCGAATAAAATATATTTATTTTTCAATAGAGTTACCTCAATACAAGCGTTTCTCGAGAGCGTTTGTATTTTGGCAAAACGAGCTCTTCAAAACTCACAATCAGTCATTTTTACGGCATCGATGATTTTATTGTTAAAAAAAAACTCGAAAATATCTTTCCATCGCGCCATTTTTTCAGAGATTCGGAGATAAATCAAAATCACACGGGGACCATATCTGACGAATAAGACGGATGAGACGATTCCAAGCTCAACTCGTAAATTTCGCCCGTTGCAACAACCGAAGTGTGAGCTTTTCATGTACAAAAATCACTAAGAGCGTCTGCTTTGGCAAGCTGTCACACAAAGACTGCGTGCGATAACAAACGTTTGACATTCGGAAGGATGTTTTTTTTGTTTGTTTGTTCTTCCGAAGGATGAAACTTGACAACAGCAAAATGTGTATCGCTGTCGCTATCTATGCGTCGCTTTTGACACTTATCAATCACCTCTCGCGTATAAATTGTGCTTTTGTTGTTTTGACTTAAATTTAAACTTCTTGCTTTTTTTTTTTTAACAGACTCGCAAACGAATTAACTGGAAGAAACTAGTTTGACGAGTAATTCGTGTTTCATCTTACGCGGGAATCACCGCAATGCGGTTTCTCAGAGACCGCGAATTTCTTCCATTATTATAATCGCGATAGCGCAGACTTGCTTTTTTTAAGTGACATCTCTTTCTCCTCTCTCTCTCTCTCAACATTCCGTTCTTTTCTTTCTTCCTGTCTTTCTCTCCAAAAAAAAAAAAAAAAAGAGAATCGTGACAGACAGACTGTACGTCTATCCAAGCGCAAAAAAAAATAGAAACATTGTAAAAGAGGAAAAATTCGTTACATAATATTTGTTATCTATGCATATATATGAGAGGTAAGATGTTTTTACGACTTCCGCGTTCACTTTTAAAAGTTCTTGCGAATTCTTATTTTTTCCAAACTGACAAATCGTGATTTTTTCGACGCGGTTTTTTTATTGAGTAAGTCATACTGTCTTAACAATTAATTAAGTTGTTGCAACAAGCTGAGGCCATATACATGGTCTTCTCGTCAATCATACAGAAGAGCGAGATCTCTAATTGGATTCGCTTTTGCGCTATATACACGAACTGCTGCGCAATATAAACGAATGTAATAAACCCGCGTGTGCGTCAATCTCATGCGCAGGTCGCGCAAATATTAAATCATAATACAGCTATATTTCTTTCGTATCAACATGAACTCAATCAGTGTGCCGAGTATTGCGGAACAAAAATTATTTTTTCTTATTTTTTTTTTTTTTTTTTTTTTTAATTCCATAAATTTTAAATACGTAGGACTGTAACATATCAGAGAGATTGCAGAGAAAACAAAGATTGGAAATGATTGGACAAGAAAAACGAAAAACATCAAAACTTCATATTTACCATCCCTTAGTTATTGAAAGAATATATTCGCGAAAAACGCGGCTCATCCGAGTTATTTGCATTTTTTACCGAAGATACACAACGTATGTACGAGTGGATCAATGACACTAACGAACGCGCGTCGCAAACTCCAAACGAACCGTTCTGACGTCGTCGGTGAAAGATATAAATAGATAGGTGAAAAAAAGGACAAAAACAAAAAAAAAAAACAATGAAAAAGAATGAAGAGTTGAAGCGAATGGAACGTTCAATTATTCCACGGTGAATCTGCTCGTTGTTTTTGCGCTCGTCGTCGTACCGAAAGCGTACGGACGTTGCGGTGCACCCGGAACATGCAGTCGCGCGAAAACCTACGATAAAAGGGTGGCGCACGCATTGAAAGCAGTTTTGCCCGTATGTTACACGCCGCCCGTCCGACTTCTCGTCGTGCGCAATTTGTTTCGGGAGTCGTTGTCATTCGGCAGGTAAATATCGTTACGACTACCAGCAAAATTGATCGTTTTCGAATATATACATACAGGAAAAGCGTTTCTCTCTCACCTTCCGTACGTACAAGTGATGCAGTTTCCACTTCTGCACGAGATGTTTTGATTTTTGCACAATTGAAAATTGGAAATGCTGTTATCTTTGAACGTTGAAGATACATCGTTCAGATTATATCGAGAGATTTAAATGTAATTCTTTTACTTCGAAATTCTCAATGTAAGAGAAGTTTCAATTTGAAAACACCTCACAAATAAATTAAATTAATTAATTTATTAAGACACAAAAACCAAGAATAAAATCGCGGAGAGGCAAAAAATCCGTGTGACAAATTTATCTCTAATAAAATAATCGCGACAACGTGCAATTTTTTAAACGCAATTGATGGTAAAAAAAACGGCCTTCGTAATTTTCTGGTACCGATGGTTCTTCCATCGCGCTTTGTACGATAGAAAAATAGCAACTGGTATTAAATTTGCATCTTGTGCTCATCCGTGCGAAGAAATAGCGCAACCGAAGGTTAATTGAATCTTTTCTGGCCTGCTTGAGCAAGATGTCGGATGAACAGCCCTTATAGGACGTTGGTTAACCCTTTGCGGTTCAGATTTCAATATCGATGAATAATTGCATCAACATTGAATGCTCTGCATTTTCGCGATTCGATGTTATAAATACATTTTTATTTTATATATAGATGTAAGAAAAGTATTTTTTTATACACATAACACAAGATGTAAGAAAACCTGGTGCTTTAATTTTAGTTACGCTCTTTAATTATATAATACAGTCTTAAAGTATTCCCATACGCGCTTCCTCATAATGCATGTAATAACTTACCCGACAGCTTCCTGGTAGAAGACGCTGAAGAGCGCAATTCCCACGCCGGTGCCTGCTTGCACCACCATCTCGACGAACTCGCGGCGTTTTCTGAAGTAATTGCCTAACACCAAACTGGCGGTTTCCCTCACGAGGCCGGCCCCGGTGCCCAGCACCACCCCGTAGCTGTTGCATTTTGTAAAAGTAAATCGTATGACTTTACACCCGGCACAGCGCGTCGAGTCTGCGCGAAAGAATACAAGTTGAGACGATTTTTATCAGAAAGCGCAACCGTATAACAAGCGCATGGTCGCTGACACTTTTAAAGAGAAACGCTTTCTCTTTAAAGCGCGAAAATATATATATATAAGGGCGAATATAAACGCGCAAACGTTTTTCGCGTTTTATTTAAAAACGCTTCTGCTTTATCTGCCTCTTGATGCGGTTTTTCTCATAAATAAAATTGTGTAGTGTCACTAATGTTAACGCAAAAAGCATGACTCGAACTAAACATTTATTGTCACAGAAATATATTGTGTAATAATTGCAAAATATTTCTCTTTAACTTGAGGTTTTTTTTTCACGTGAATCTTCTAGAAAGCGGTATTTTTTTTTAAAGAAAGTTGAAATTGAAGTTTTTTTGAGCGTGACAAATTAAATAATAGTTATAATAATCTATTTTTCGTTGCAAAATATTTTTTAGTCTGTTCATCTGTTGCTTCGATACGTGTTTATACGTTTCTCCCGGTTACGGTTTAATAATTATTAACAATAGAAAATGTATCTACACGCGAATCGGTACTTTTAAGCTATTGATTCGCCTTGTCGCACATTTATCAAGTGGCCGATTACGCACCTAAGGACCACTTGATGCATCTGGAGAGCGAACGAGGTGAAGAGCGATGCCACAGCCAGTACGAGGCCACCGATCACCGCCGTAAGTCTTGTATTGCCGCGTCGACACGCGCCGACGACCAGCGGTGCTGAACCTCGTGAAACTGCGGTACTCAAAGCCCCGGCCCATACTGAAAGCATTTGGAATATACAATAGCAGTATTGCGGCATAAATAGAGTTGCGTTAAAGTGTGAAAAACGTTGCGAGTAACTAAACTATTAAAATTTATCTGTGTATTGTGAGAAGATGATAATTTCTGAAAATGCGTTTGCATCATCAAACGTGTACAAAATTAATTGACACGTTACTAATATAATATATATATAATATATATATAATATAATATATAAAATGTAATATAAAAAAATATATATTTTAAAATGCCATTTTTTATTTTACATCAATGTAATAGTGGTTTTTTAGAGAACTGAAAACCGTACGATTGGCATCATTTTTTTTTCAGAGAAAGATTACTACAATTTTTCCACGAACCCAATTAAACAGCTCTTACTTCTTCGGGAAAAGCGCACTACCATTTCACATCCCTTTCACAGACCAGCCAACAGAGACGCGAGCTCGTTTCGCTGATTGATTCTTGTCGAACGTTAACGAGGAACGTTTGTAAAAACCGTTCTCTCCTCCTTGAATTTCGGCCAAAATTTCGCCACCCCGTCAACGAAAAAAAAAAAAAAATAAAATAATTTTTTACGCATTTTTTGTTTTTTATCAATTGCGCATTTCGAGACCGCGAACTTGTACGCTTTCGATTTAGAAAAAATGTTGAGGACGCGATATTTTTGAAACGCATTCACGACAGTTTTGCCAGGCGAGGGAGCGTTTTTACAACATTGTGTTTGTTATATTTCGATATTTAGATTAAAAAGTTCAAATTTCAGGTTTTTCTCTGCAAAAACATAACATTTTAAAGAAAATATTTATGACTAAGAGAAAGAGAAGAAGATAGACTTCTTTTGTAAACGTCTAGTAATAAGAACATAAAATGCGCTTTTTACTTTAAATCTTTATTCAAAGTTTTTACGTTTGTCATTTTGTTATCAAGATGTAAGAATGCGAAAGAACTGGAGAAACGAAGGTTTCAATTTTTTTGTTTTTTTTCTCGAATATTGTGTTTTTTTTTTCTTAAAAAGTTATTGATGCAGATTTATTGCGCAGCTCTTCGAGATTGTTCTCAAAGAAGCATCAGATTTTGCAGTTACGATGAAATCCTCGCAACGGGAACTACGTCGAGCTAGCCTTAATTTTCTTTGACAAACGTTAAATCGCTAAGTGCTGTTTATGGACATGACAGCTTTGTGATCTCTCGTCGTTTAAGTACTTCCGAGAAAGATCAGAAAAAGACAAAAGTCTTTCATTTAGAAATTTACGTAAAATATTCTCAAAGAAAAAAAAAACACATTGTACATGTACTCGCACTACGTGTGCGCTCAATAAAAATTTCGAATGAAAGAAAAGAAATATGCTGTCAAGAAAATGCAATTTTTGAAGGGGTTTATATCCGAAGCCGGTATACACATACGCGCACGAAATTTATGCAAAATTTTATCGCAACTACGTGAATAAAAATTCTGATATCTGAGAGGAATGTTCGATATGCGTTTCGTGTCGCAGGCAGAGCCAGCGTCACACGCGAAATGTTGAACGTCGAGCGATTTAATGGCATCGCCGTCAAAGCGCGCTATATAGCTGATCTCCCGGTAGGTAATGCTAAAATTGGACGGGGCTACGTCACTTGTATCGACGTACATCTCTTGTAATCTCGTGAAAGCATCTCGCTTGTTGCCCTTTTTTTTTTTTTTTTTTTTTTCACGCCGCTATTTTCGTTTTACAAATACACCAATGCCAACTTTCTTCGCGAGCGGCGCGGGCGAACGCGTCTCGCATAATCGTATCTCCGCGTTCTCGAACTTGGCAGATATGAATAATCGAACTGAAATGTGCATTTGTTCGCGCTTGCGGAAGTTCGGCCGCCCGCCCGTGTTTCTCTTTATTGGTTGATTCAACGTCGTCGATCTGTCTGTGCGTCCACCTCGCGCGCGTCCCATCTATCTCTGAAACTTGGAGTGTTCGGCAAATGTTTTGAAATGGCACAACGAGAGCCCGAGAACGAACAAACTTGCATCGAAAATTACAAACGATATATTTCTCTAAAGCCGTTGTAAAGTACGAAAAACACACTCTCATCGCGTTTGTTGTTGCGAGAGTAACACAGCACAATTGTTTGACATTTGGCATTAATATTTGTATTAAATAGTCAAAAGTAAATTCTTCTCATTTATCTGAAGATAAGTTTCACCAATCCGCGATCATCCGTTTCAATTTTCACGTAAACTAACTAGCTACTTCTTGCTTAAACACAAAAACGTAAACTAGTTTCTTACTCAAACGAGACTGACTTCTCTCAGTCAGCGAGAAAAAGCTCAGCATAATTAATCGAGAAATAAGATCACCTCCTTGTTTTGTTTGTACTTTTTTATTTCTCGTTATTTGAAGGCGCGTGAGCGCCTTCGATGGTTTTCATCCTGTTAATTAAAAGTGTAAAATTGAATTCTCGTTTGGAAACGAAGAAGAAAACAATTCATCAAAAATATTCTATTGGAAGAGCAAATATGAAGATATTGTACATTACAAAAAAAATCCTCTTGCGTACAAACACACGGAGACGACAAGATCCTCGCGGGAGAATTTCGAAAAAACGGAATTTGCCGTAGGCGTCCGCGTCGAAAGAGAGAATGTATACATTGCGTTACTTCGTTTTCAAAGGTCAAAAAAAATTATTACACGTCCCGCGTAATAAATGCATTTATTCGCAAATGCGTGCATGCGTAATTACACGCGAAGTGGGATGAGCGCACGCGATGTCCGCTTCTTGGCTCGCGCGTGATTTTGCGCGTTTTTCTTTTTTTTTTTTTTTTTAGAAATTATAATGTCTTACGTTACCGCGCTCGAGTATCGAGCAACGATACGCGCAAAAAATACGCGCCCGCAAATACAACGCTCTGTAATCGATAAATCGATAAATTTTCTCTTTAATTCGTAATTATATTTATTATGCATGCGGTTTTTGTGCGTTACACGTAAATATTATAAATAAATTATATTTATCAACAGAAGTGACGAAGGAATCGAGACATATCGATATATTTACGTTAATTGGTTTTTTTTTTTTTCATCTCTCTGTTAATCTTATTACTTTATTCAAACATATATTTGCGCAACTAATTGATTCACAATCCTGTGTAAAAACTTAATAACGTGTTCTTACAATTTGTTCTAACGCAAACTGGGATTTGAGTAACGTAGATCCTTTCGCCGCTTGAATTCATCACGCGTAATCCGAACAATTTAAAGATAAAATCGTCGGATCGGTGAAGAAAAACGGATCGAAAAATGAATATGCATTGTGTCCGGCTTCGTTGCGACTTAAAAGCGTTCTCGAAGGAGCCTGGGGGGTATCGGTGCAAAGCTTCAACAGGTAGCGACTTTGCCAACGTTCTTGCGCGAATAATAATTTATGAGTCTGGACGCTTTTAGCGTTATTTGCGCAAGTGCAAAACCAAAAAAGAGCAGCGACGAGCCCTCGTTCAAAATTTCACGAATTGAATTTGCGCGGAGCTTTTGTGATACTTGCCTCTCTCATATTTCAACAGTATAAAACGCGCTCGATTGTATTTCTCGACTTTTATTTAACACGCGCACACACAGACAGACACACACTCTCTCTCTCTCTCTCTCTCTCTCTCTCTTTTTCTCTCCAATTATTTACACAGTTAAAATATTATTAAACTCTTAAAAAAAAGAGATTAAAAATTTAACATCTAAAGTGTAGTTCTCTCTTTTTTGAGTTTTGCGTTATATAAGTTATATTTTCACACAGTGTAAGTACTTCACATTATCGAGAAAGAAAAGCGAGCATCATTATTAATGTTTTTACATTGCAAGAACAGCAATACGTAGAGAACTGGTTGTTTTTCTGTGACGCCACAATGATGTATGAAAACACGTCAAATACACATACACATACGTACACATTCATGTAAGATAATTTTTCAGAATAGAGACAAAACACGCACACAACAGACGGTGAAGAGACACCGCGCCTTAAATACGTTCGGATAAAAGAGTCTTTCACGACGGTCTCAACTTACAACAACGAGACAACTCTACAGACGACGCCGTGCAAAAGCCTTTGTTCATGCTTGTCTCATGCTCGTCCGTCATTATGTCATCCCTCATTATATCAATTCTCTCGTGACAATCAATAACGCTATTTTTCGCGAGATATGTACAAAAAAATTTCAATGTGAAATTTGCTCGATTTAAAATGAGGAAAAATGTTAGATTTGCATAATTTGATTAAATTCGCGTTTCTTTTTTTTTGTTTTTATAATTAAATTTAAAACCAAAAGTGACTTTCTGTCGGGACACTTTGCTTTCTTCAACGCGCTTTTATTCTCAAAGAATATTTTAGCGACGCTCGCACAGCTCGCGAGTATAAAGCGCGGCAATGTATTTTGGCCATCGATAAAGGCCAGTCTCTAACCGTTAGACTCTAACGCAACATCATTTCTCTCCTTCCATTTTCAAAGGATACTGTGAATTACATTTTCCGCAACCGCTTTCGCTCGACTGCCAGCAGCAATTGTTGCTTCCTCAGTGAGCAATTTCCCTTATCACTGTGACTAATTGTTCGCAATTCGAGATAAGAAAAATGTTTAAGAAGTTCCCGCAAAGCTCGCAATAACTCGTCGTCTTTTGACTGTATTGAACGGCAAAAATCGCTGGCTTTCCACACACACACAAAGCTCTCTGTTGAACTACTAAAAAGCTAGAATGAAATTTTTAAAAAGCTGCAAATAAGTAACAAAATTTTTTTACTTTAATTTCAAATTTTAAATTTACACAATTGTAATTCGATGCAGTTTAGCGAAATAGTAAAAAGAAATATTTGTACACACAAAGCGAGAAGTATTGAGTTCTTGTTAAAAACTTGTTATTTTCTGCGAGAGAAAAATCGTTCGCTAAAAATCGTGTTAGCTCTGTTTTTTTTTTTTTTGTCTCGTGTTATCGCACAATTATCAAATGCTTTTGCCAAGTACGTACACACGTGGCTTTCATTGCAAAGAGATACGCGAGAGAAACTCGCCGGTCACATTTCAATTGTTCTCGAAAATCAATTTGAGTTCTTTCCGATTCTCGTTCCAAATAGAGAAAAAGCGGGGAAGATCACGCGCAATATGCCTAGAAGCATATATTTGAGATGTACTCGTATATATGGTTAGTACTTGATGAAAATTGAAGTTGGTTTTCTCTTAATGAAAATTCAATCTGTTTCAAACTCTGTTTAACTTGAAATGGCGTGTGTTGACTTTGCCTACTTTGAAATTTAAATTTTTTGGCACACAAATAGAACCTTGTTCCTTGTCTTTTAGGAAGAAAATTAATTATAGTTGAAGAAATCTTTTCTAATCACACGATGTCACGCGTAATATTACTTCAATTGCAATGATACAGAATTATTCTATTCTTCTTGCGTTACAATTTCGCGTAATTTTTTCTAATTCTACTATCTATCGTGATTTATTACGATCGCGAAAGTGAAATTTAAGGTTTGTCTAAACACAATTAGTGTATCAACATAATTTTAAAATAAATAATTCCAACGTGTATTAAAATAATTTTAATCTGTTTTAATAATTGTGTAATATGATATTAGATTTTTTGTTTATGCAAAACCCATTTGTCGTACTAATACTTTATTTAAATAGACCTTTGCGAAGTGTAACTAATGTAATAATAGAAATAGAACTTAAAGAAAAAGGGTCAAATCTCGCACAAGTTAACACAAGGGAAATTATAATTAATTCACGTATACTGAACTGAGTAATCGCGCGATGGTGTATGAGAGTGATTGAAGTAACACTAAGATAAAAATAGATATTGTTATGAATTAATTAAGAATAGACGTGGACACGCTTTATATGTGTACAATAAATTTATTTTGCAACGAATAAGGAATGAGGATATTTTTAACGATCAGAGCAGTAGATCAATTTCGCGTAAAATAAAGAAACATGACGAGCGCACATAGATCATGCCATCTCCGCGCAATGTTACTTAATTTTAATTCAGTTAATCGCGCGCGGAAGTTGCAACAGACAAAACTTCTAACACAAATATACTCTTGCAGGTGCGTTATGTATATTTGCTTAAGTTTGAAATATATACACATAGATACATACATATATATATATATATATGTATCGATTTCTGTCGACGCGTAATATGAAGAATCGCTCCATAGCGCAAACTTTTAAGAAACAATTTATCTTCTTTGTGTATAAAACTTTTAGCAGTTTATATCCTTTTCAAAAAAACATGTAGTAAAATACTAATTAAAAAGAAAACACTCGACAGGAGAAGAATTTTATTTCAACTTTGTAAAAAACAAATTCGTTTATTTCATTTAGTTTACAAAAAAAAAAACAAAAAACAAAAACCAAATTAAGTTGTGTCTAAATAGTTTGTGTACTGAACGTAAGAGTTAAATTCAGGGGAAATAAGTCAATACAAGAGTTTAGAAGAGGAAGAGAGAGAATTGTACGTTTGTCGAAGAGAGTTATTCAAACGTGAGAACAATAACTGGAATTCGATAAAGGGCGGAGAAACGAATATAAAAC
This sequence comes from Pseudomyrmex flavicornis, assembly GCA_014825475.1. Lineage (NCBI taxonomy): Eukaryota > Metazoa > Arthropoda > Insecta > Hymenoptera > Formicidae > Pseudomyrmex > Pseudomyrmex flavicornis. The sequence continues at coordinate 69,826 of QVNW01001850.1, forward strand.
CTTCGCAATGCAAATTAAAAATCTATGGCACTTCACGTTAGTTCGGCGGAAATGGAAATTAAATTTGCTGAAGAGAATGTGGGAAAAAACCCCCGTGGAATAAAAGTTTTTTGGTATTTTTTGCCCGAAAATATAAAGTTTGGTAACCGATGTTGGCGGAGCAAAAAAGAAAGAAAGGAAGAGAATGAGTTGCTTAAAGTTTCTTTTAAACTTTTTTGACGGTCTATAAATATTCCATTGTATTTGTATTTATATATTCAAAATGAAATGTGTGAAAATCACAATTTCGTGGAAAACCCGCGTGTCGGAAATAGTCAATTTTCGTGTGTTTGAACTCAAAAAACCGCTGTTGTATTCGAAAATTTTCGCAACGTGAAAAGCTGTCAGGCAGCTTGCGCAATTCCCTCCCAGAAACAACGTTAAAACAACATGTGTTGAGCCTCGGCGTGATAATTCGACATGAAGAGAAGGATATTGACAACCGCGCGCGCGCACACGTCGCATATGTTATCGACGGCGCGCCGGTGTTTGACGCTAATTACTGATGCATTGTCAATACTTCAGTCACCGGTGGATATATATATATTGATGAGTCGAGGGACGTTTTACGTCGTCGCCTGCGGATTCGAAGTCTTCACAATTTCGAGGACGAAGGAGTGGATAAGTTTGGCGAAACTAGGTCTATCTTCGGCCGAGAGCCACATATTCCCTCCGTAGCTCTCTACGTGCATCAAGCTACACGCGCGACGATGCATCGCAGTATATCACACGAAAGGGAAATCCCCGAAGCTTCAGCCGTCTTACGTCTCTTCTCGGCTTTGTATGGGCGCCGTGCCGTGTCCCAATCGGGTATCTGCGGCAGACATTCATCGAAAAAGATCACGCAACTGTCGCGGAATTCTCACCTTTCCTTTCCGGATTCCATTTGTTTTTCAGAAATGTTTTTCATCTCACGCACTTAACGATTTAAAAAACAAAAAAACAAAAAAAAAAAAAAAACAATATAACGCCAGAATTAAACTACTACATTATAAAAAATCTTCGCGAGACGTTGAAGAGAGCAGATTTAAAACTCGAAAACAAGTTGCAACTTTAAAACCGCATGTTTTCGCGGCGTCATAATAATGTATAGACGCGATAACATACATGCGAAATGCGTTTGACACATTTTTGCGCGTCGAGATTTTTCAATTTAAAACATATTTGAAGTAAGATTACTTTGGAGAATTTTGTGATATTAAAAAAAAAAAAAACCCATTGCGAACAATCTCAACAATTCAAAGTTCATACTACATGTACTGAAAACAACGTTATCAAATTTGGTTGGTTTCCGTTAAATTATCGCAACGAACCGAGAACATGAATTATTCATAGATATCGAGGAACGTCACGTAAACACTTCGAGTATGGAAATGATGAAGAGCGTTGCGTGATAAGTATAAAATTCTAAATTTAAATCACCTAGCTAAAATTACGTATTAATGTGTTGTGTCGAGACACGATAACTCCTCGCTAACCGCAAGGTCTATGTGTGCGTTGGCACACCCGAACAACTATGATTATGAATTTACGCATTTATTACACCAAATAAAATAATGAAGCATCTCTTGATAATTCTTGAAACTCTCCGTCCGTTCTCTGTCCAATTCTCTCTCTCTCTCTCTCTCTCTCTCTCTCTCGTTCTTTCTCTTTATCTTCTCTTCCCATCTGACTCGCTCACTTCTTATTTGAAAACGGTGTTGTTGGCAACAACTCACTTCCAAACAGGAGATGAGCAATTTTCCACTCCTGAACGCAATGCTGTGTATATTGAAGTTCTGAGTAAGCTTGCGAAGCTGCCGTTCAAGAGAGCAAGTAAATCGACACAAAGTTTGATATCGTTTTGGTGATTGTAGCGTTAATCCTGAACTAGTACGTTATGCGGTAACGATAGAGAGAGTTTAGAGCGAAGGTGAGAAACTTTAAACGACCTATATATGCGTCTCAATTATGTTAAACTTCGTGCCACAGAGAGAGAGAGAGAGAGAGAGAGAGAAAGTTACGTAAGTCATTACATTATCTTTTTCAATATCTCTTATTGTTGAAATAGTTTTATTCTTTTTTTACATGCAGAAAACTGACGTTTTTTTTTCACTCGTAAATATCTCACACCGCTTTCTCTTCTTTGACTTTCGAACTCTCGTCCTAAAGAAAACTCGACTTCAATGAGTCATTAAGAGACGCGAGACAGACTTGATTGATTAACGGCCTACTTTTTCACCTCGCTGCGCAAAATCCTCGCTTGATTGACGACTTAACAATCGTCAATGAATGTCAGCGGTATAATCAAAGCTGAATTGGAGAGGCCATTAAAGAGCGAACGGACGTTATCCGCTCGGAGGAAGATCGGTGAAATCAGAAGACTTCATCGCTCGCTTCGTCGGTAGCACATCGCTTTTTCACACATCGGCTTATACGGCGCGGATCCAATGTAGTCCAGGCTTCATAATCCGAATTTAATTAATGCGAGCAGGCGTGCTTAGATTATCGTGTGATTTTCAGCGCACTAAGTAAATGATCGCGCGCCCAAGAAATTAAACTCCTTTGATCATTAATGCGTTAGTTCGAATTTTCCAGCAAATTTGCCGTGTAATAGCGGAAGAATTGTTCGTTCTTTACTGTTATTCAACTTTATCATACTGGATATTATCTTAAATGAAATGATCCGCAACTTTCTCTCGTAATTTTCTCAAGTACTAAGCGCCCGGTAAAGTTTCATATTTCTTAAAACTTTATAAAAATTATATTACAAAAACACTGAGTAAACAATTATGATTATTAATTTGAAAAATTAATTTATTTTAGAGATAATAAGTTCTCAAAATTACTGTGTAGTCTAATCTTTTTTTTTTTTTTTAAATTTTATTACAAATATACTGCTGGTGTCATATATTTTATACATAGAGTTACAAAACATAGAGATAAAACAATAATCGTCAGGTTCAGTTTAGTTTGCATACAAAATAGAACATCGCTTAGAATTCTTGATCGAGATGTGAGGATCGAGCGCGCGAGCTTCAAACGACAAATAACACGCCGATAGTATCGTACAAAGACGGATACGTGAAGGTTTATCCTCCGAGTTGCCTTCCGTCGCGGGAGATTTCTGCGCTCGGGAACACAGCCCGAAGGAACTGCGCCAGACGATCAATATCTATTGTCAATATAATTCCGACGACGTTATTGAACGACGACGAATGCCGTCGCGGATTGTCAATACGGCTGATTGTGAGTATTAATAAGACGACGTGATGGAATTTAAATTGTTTTTTTTCGTATTGCGCCGATAAGTAACGATTGCGAAAAAGTCTGGTGTATCGGTTTACCGAACAATTTTAGCTTATTTTTTTTTAACAATTTTTTCTCTCTCTCTCTCTCTTTCTCTTTTTCTAGTCGAATCGGCTAAATTGACTTTTTATTCTCCGTGTAACGTGTCATCGAGAATGCCGAACGCAGCGCGAGGATATGCGCGAAGAAGGAATTCTTACAATAAATTTTATGCGAACTATTTTATCGCGTTTCGCGCCTCGTAAGAAACCGTCTCGCGCAGAGAATTTCGAGAAATATGAGAGACAAAAGTCAAGATCGTTGCGCGGATTTCTCCGCAAAATGGACGATCTTGTTCCTGCGATAGGGGGGAAACTTTTGCTTCTTGATGTCGCGGACACAATTGAACGCCAAGTTTGACGAGTTTTGTTCCGTGATTTTTATCTCACGACATGAAATGTGCGTGATCTTACAGTAGTTCGGGACGAGCTTAAAAAATGTAAGCGATTGACGACTTTGCAGTGGACAGACAAAGTTTAAATCATCTTGCCACAGGCATTTCCTACTTCAATGTTTTCTCTTTCCCAAGATACTCTTCTCGGAACAGAATGTCTCGCGTTTTACGCGGCTTTTTCTCAGACCAGAGAGGGAGTCGAGAAAATTTTTCTAAGACATGACAAAAATAATAGATATACTCAATAAATGGGAAAAAGTCAAGTTTTTATTGCGACAAATTGGGTTTGAGCGTTATTTCAGTTGACGCACGTGAGAAACGTAAGCAACACACAACGCGTTTATTTTTATCTTTACGCATGTTAATGTAGGAAGGAAAAGGTAAATTTAAATAGCGTGGTCTGACGTCACAGCATTTCACAGATTTAGTAGGTATGCGTATATATCTTGCGCAATGACCTTTATTCATCATCTTCATAATCAATATAAACGCGTATATATATATTTTATATAATTTTATTTTCTTTCATTTTTACGATATTCACATTTTATTGACTTTCCGACCTTGACAAAGGGGTTGAGTCTCTCTTCAGCAACTAAGGCGGTCAATTCGGCCGTGAATAATTAATTATTACAACACACTTGCGACCTGTAAAGTGCAACTTTTCCTCTATTTACGTACTACGCACGTAATATCGCACGTAATAATACGCAACACGCGTGTTGTCTCTTCGAAAAACCAGGAAGAGGAAGCTCGCTTCAATACACACGCGATCGATACACACAACTCTTTGGTTTAATCGCTTTAAGGTCGAAAAAATGTCATGTCAAGAGGAAAGACCTTTCACTTTTATCCCCTCTACGTATTATGTCGCGATGTCTATGTCTGTATATATCGCGTATTTGCATGTGTGCGCGCCATCGTCTTCGAACGATCGAGCTTAGCCCGCGTGAGGATTTGCCGTTTAACCTTTAATCGAATAACGCGGAAATTAAGCGCTCCTTAACACTCTGCTGGTTGGGAAAATAAGTCGCACTAACGAGTTTAACATCTCGTTTTGCCTGCAGATCGGGATAGGCTCGTTCAAGGCTGCGAAAACTCGATAAACGAAGAGTTAATTCCTTTCATTTAAGGCGATACGATCGATAAAATAGTTTCATTGTTGCGCAAAATGGAATGCGATTGGTAAATACGATAATCCATTATCAAACCAATGTAAGAACAATGTGTATAGAGAAAATAAAACCAGCAACAAATTTCAATAACCTCATTCTGCCAATAGAAGCCAAGTTTCAGTTACTGGTTGTAAAAAATGTTATTTGTTAATAATTTTAACTTTAACTTTCACAAAACTCTGTATCAGTTTTTGAGATCTTTTTTATATTTCGATAGAATAAACAACGAGTATATATCAAGTGTCAATTTTTTCCTTTAACCGAGAGATGCAATCTTTATTGTATCACATAATACAGCGTTTTCACAATACGCGTATCAATTGAATTTCCGATTGCGGAGAACTGAATTTTTGAAGAGTGGATTTATTTATCATACAATAAATATAAATTCGAGTCAGGGCTTTGTGACGTGTGCGTATGTGTGTTAAGCGTAGAAATGTCGATGTTACAAAAGCCATAATGCAATTTTTCTCGACCGAAAAAAAAAAACGAGAAATATGTTGCGCGAAATAAAAAGATGAGAGAATTGTGAATAAATAAAATTAAATTTCCGCCTATATGTATGTTACGTCTTATATAAGGAATATGATTGTGAAATATGTGAATGCAAATGAAAATACATTGTTTTGAGAATAAACTGGCAGAACGAACTCGCAATTATAGACAATTATGCAATTTTCGTTAATAAATTGCTCTTTAGCACAAATTGTTTTGTTACAATTGCAATAAAAAATAATTTTCAGGTGTTGAAGTTATGTAGGTCGCGCGTGAAGATAAAACAAAGAAGCATAATTAACACATCGTTTGACCGATTTAAATTAAATAATCTTGATAAATGAAATGTGGTGAAAGGTCACAAGTAATGAGATTATTTATTTTTCAATTAATCTCTCTCCTTCTCTTTCTCTCTTTTTCTTTCTCCTTGCCTTGATGAAAGTTTTGTTTGAAATCCAATTTGCGATTGTTGTGAAAGCGCAAGACAAATACTTCAAATTAACTTTTGTTCGCGGCTCGACACCTCGACTTGTAAAATCAAAAAATGAAATGTTACGTTAATCTATGTTTCTTTTTCGCGAACAAAAAAAAATTCGCGCTTCAAAAAACGGTAGGATGTGAGTTACGCCGGTCACGTCGTAATTTGTTGCCTCCGGGCGTCACAAAAAAAAAAAAAAAAACAGGCAACAGTTGCCATTCCAAGAAATAGGACTTTAATGTACATATTAAAGTTCGAAGACCGTGCGAGAGAGGCAATGTCGCGCATCTCTCGTGCAAAACATCCGGTACACCTCGTCTGCACTGCGCGTGTAAAGCGAGCTGGCGAGAAGATGGAATATTAATGCGAGAACCGCACGACAACGCGCGCGCACGCGTACAATTGTTAGGAAAATACCGGAAAGCATTTCGTACTGTATATACTGCGCGGAAATACGTGTGTGCGCGGGAACAGAATTGAGCCCGTTTAAAATGTAGATACAAATCTGCTCGTTTCAACAAACAGCGATTTTTCACGAATAAATAAAAAAATATTTACGGAAGAAAACACAATTTTTTTTTTTTACAGAACGAGAGCACGTGTAAATGTAATCATCTGTGTCAGATAATTTCTTCGCTTTTATATAAAAAGCGAATTTCTTCGCAAATTGTCATTTTAATTAAAATTTATCAAAAATTGTCTATTGTTATCTTTCAAAGCAACGTCTACCACAAAATTCTGTTGTGTTTCAATGATTAAAGTATGTTTTTCGCGAAATCTCAGAAAAAACATCTCCAACGCGTGAGATAGCATATGTTCGAAGATTTCCCGCGTAGTTTTGAAAAAATAATGTAACACTTACCTATGTCCGTCATGTAGACCTTACCAAGATGACGCACGGCGTAGAGGTGAAGTAATCCGAAGGCGAGCTGCATCCCGGTGGTAAGCAACAGGGCTAGGAACCCGGCGGCGCAGACCAACCAACCCCAGCCGCCTTCCGGATAGAAGTGCGTCCGCATTCCAGTGACGTCTATACCTATGGAAGAAAAGACAGATCATTCTGTGAAGATTTTGAAAATAAATTGTGAGATCTCAATGTTGTCGATCATTTTTATTAGAATAACAGGATTTTTTAACATTTTGCATCTCTCTCGACAGAAACTAGAATTTTTTCGACAATATATCAGATCGATAAATCAATTATTTTAAAATTTTTATGTGTATTTTAGGAATTCCATAATATTCTTGCTCTTATAAAAGATAAACACAACAGTTATATATACAGTTATTTGAAAACTCACATACACGTGTTATTTGAATTTTAAATAAATGCAACACGAGATCACACGTACGTTTGTATTCCGGTATAAATTTACTGTTTATTTATTTATTTGTTTTTTTATCTCGTTTTTAAGATACCTGTGCGACGAAGCGCAGGCACGCAACGATGCAGGCTGCGTAAGTCGCTCAGAACCCAGTTCGTGTTACCACCCATGCCGTCGTCGCCGTCTATGCATGAATAACGAGGACGAGTGTCTGAAAAAGAAACCGTAAATTAATCGTGAAATGTGCATAGTTACTTTTTATAATTTCATTTGTCACACGGATTTTCTCGGATGTGTTGACTTTATTTTTTCAACATCGCTCACTTTTTAAAGTTTTATTTTTATAAAAAAATCTTGTTGCATATATATCAATATGAAATTGTTAAAAAATTTTATTCCAACATATGTGTGCATATAATTATTCGAGATTTTAAAAAATTTTATTTTTTCAATTAAAAAGTATCTAAAATAAACGCGTTAAAAAGCTTTGCTAAAAAATTCTATAAACATAGAAAATTCCAAACCAAAATATCTTAATTTCTGAAACGCGACAACAAACGCGACAACGACGCTTGTCTTCACGAAAAGTCTTCACCGAATTTTTTTTTTTTTTTTTCACGATGCAAGCGACGTTAGACGCGTTCATGTCGACACAATCTGTGGTCGGCGACGACCGCGACGTTTGCATGAGACAGGGTGCAAGGAACGAGTTGAAAGAAACGACATGCAGGGAAAATGGAAGCGGAGGAAAAGGTTAGATAAGTAAATGCACCCTTTAAAAGGGTCGAAAAGTAACGTTAGTCGCCAAAGTCAAAGAACGCGTTGCTTACCATGGAAAAAGAAAGAATGGTTGATGATCGTAAAATAAAGACCCGACCCGTAAAATCATCAAGATTCAACCCCGTCGCTTTCACGAGGAAAGCGTCTAACTGAATTATGAGTAACGTGTGTGTGTGTGTGTGTGTGTGTGTGCAACGATCGTTTCTCGCAGCAAGGATAAACTTTTCCATTAGCAACGTTAAATGTTAACCGTCTCCTGGATTTCACATGGCCGCGCATTTTCTAGCGAGAATAGAATTCAAGTGCGCCGTTATTGTTATATTTACGCTTGCGATTCCAACGGCCAATTATCGTCGAGTAACTTCGATTCGCAATTGATTTTCCTTATTTCTTCTCATATACACACGTGCATATTTTTGAAACAAATAGTGAAACTTTTGAACAAATAAAAGATTTTCAAATAAATTTTAAAATTTTTATTAACATTTCTACGTAAAAAAAAAAAAAACTGTTGCTAAAATTTTAAACACGTGTATTCCTTTTTGCACAAGCAGCTTTCCTTACAATTTAATATAAACAATATTACGAAACGTTAATTATTCCGCAGGCTTGACTTTCTTATTTACGCGAAATAAAATTGTGGATTTGCGAGTTTTAGTTTTGCGCTGTTTTTGATTTATTCGCGCCGGTCTTCGTTTATGACACTTTGGCGTGAGCTGTAAGTTATTGCGCTACAGTACACGGCGGCGAGGTGCGGGCAAAAGTGCATTTACCAATTCAATCTCGGCAACGTGTTCGTAAGTGGATAAGTTTTCATGAGAGAGCTCTGTGTTGCTCATTAATGTTCGGCGTGTAAAACTATTTATAGAGGAGAGGAGAAGATTATTTGTACAGGGCGCGCGCCGTGTTTTAGTCACCAATAACGAGACGTCGCGCCTCGTAGGAAGGCAAATTATAGCAACGAGGACGAAAATTCTTCATTACCCCGGGTACATAATGAAAACAAGGAATGAAAGGAGCGAAGGAATGCAAGTTCTAACGTGACGAGAAGGACAAAAAAGAAGACAAAACGTGACGTGAGATATTTCGCCGAAAATAATACGAGACATAAAAATTGTCGAGGGTGTCTCTGGGTGCCAGGAACGAAATTGCCGTGAGACGAGTTACGAAAGAGAGAGAGAGAGAGAAAGAGAAAGAGATGCGCTTTTAGAATGCTAGAAAAGATGTGGCATGTTCGCATTTCTTGCAAACATGCAGCATCCTTAGCGGAATCACGGCTCCATTTTCGCAGAGCGATCTGAGCGAAATATGTGAAAATTCGCGTCGAAAAACATCAAGAGACAGCACAATAAATCCAAAAAAAATCTTAGTTAATTTGCAAATATTAAAAACATCAAAAATTACAAACCTTGTAAATACAAGAGACTCAAACAGGTTTTTTTCTTTTTCAAATACAAGTAACTTCTATCCTGATATATTTTTATATCTGATTTTGCCGAGTCGTTCGCATATTTTTCCATACATATGTTCCTCATTTGGAAATGTTAAATGAATAAACGAGCAAACATTGTGGATTTTCTTGCTCATTGTTTAATAATTTTCTTTGAACAAAGAAACTCCGATGAGGTACGATATTACAATACGGACTAACTAACCGAGATCCACCTTTGTCGAGAAACTGAAAAACCAACGGTTGACCTATATTTTTGACAGACACTCTTTTCGACAATACACCCAAGCTCGAAATTTCAAGGTACCTTTTCGGCACCGTTAAGTGGGATTGATTGTTATTCCACTGTTTCCCACTCTGTAACCTTTTCTACCTTGCCCTATTTTTTTTTTTCGGCTTTCATCGTGAGGAGAGTTGAGAGAAAACAATACCTACCTCAGCAGTGACTTCGCTCGAAATCCCGAAATTATCGATAGAAGATCAATACCTATTGTATATCAAAACCAGCATAAAAGAAATTTAGGGATGTGAAAAATGTGAGAAAAAAAATGTGAGAAAAATTTACTTTAAGAATTGTGCGCTGCTTCTTTAACTCACTGCAAAGAAAAAAAAAGAAGTTATTGTATGAGAACACATCTGTGTTCCACATTTTTAAGAAAACATTTTACATAAGAAATTAAAAAAAAAAAAAAATGAAGAATTAAATATTAAAAAGAATTCAATTACAGAATTATGTAATAATATTTACTGTATCAGCTCACAACGTAAATTTCAACCGAAAAATTAGGCATACAACGCACGATTCGCAACACATACCTGCTATTACAAGCTCGTTTAACAGATATGCCACGTGAATTAAAATTAATGTGAATTAATTTGGCTAGTTTAATTTAATTTAATTAAACATCTAGCAATTAGCGCAAGTTTAATGTTATATATGTAACGAAATCTATGAAATACTCTTCTAGCTTACATTAAATTCGAATTTTATGTACGTAATAATGTACGTAATAATATGATACATTTAATATCAAGATTGCGAAAAGCCAAATCCGACGTTGGTTCATAATACTATCTTACGCAAACATCCAGTCTAACAGTAAATTTAATTAAGTTGTTGACTCTGTTTCTCTCTCTCTCTCTCTCTCTTATTTAATTAGAAGATTTATTTAATTAAATTATCTAAATATTAAAAAACAAAGCGATGATTTTGCTTTGTATGCGTGTACAAACGAAATGATTTTAATGTACATTACATTCGAATTTCTCGTAATAATAATAACAGCGCGTAATAACATTTTGTATGTGCCGTGCAATATCTGACTAACTGAAATTAGTGAAAGTTTCTTAAACCTCCTCCAGAACTCTAACGGAGTGTAAAATTCCTAATCTGCATATAACAGCGCTTCTCGGATACTCAGAGCTTCTGTTCTGTGACCAAACGCGCGCGCTTGTTTGTGCGGACACGACGGAATCTGCATGCTTGCGGAGCAATGAATCGGTTGCGCCGAGCTGGAGAGGAGAAGGCGGCGGTTTCCTCCCCTTCGGTGCGCTGTTCTCTTTCAAACTCCCTCCGCCAAACTGTGTCCGGGCAGTCTCGGAAATAAAACGGCGCCCGAGAAACGTGGAAAGCCTCTTCTCTAGCGGAACCGATTCGTTGCCTCGCATCCGCAATGTTATACTTCTCGGAAAAGTAAAGCAAACTCACCGCCGTGATACGAACTCCCGCGATGCGGCAGATACGTGCCGTTTTGACCCTCCATGCAATGAGTCGGCGTGTAGTACTGCATAGGGTGTTGCATGTAATTATTGGGTGTGCTGGGTATATGTACCGGATGACAATGTATGCATCTTCGTGGTGTCTCGGGCGGAACCTGCAAGCGAGATAAATCTTTGACGCTCTTGCGAAGGAGAGAGAGAGAGAGAAGGGAGGGAGCAAAATGTGTAGTGAAATCCGTGTCGAGACGATCACCGTGTTCATTATTATTGTTACGAAATATTGCTCCCGCGTTGACGTTAGCTACGTAATAACGCACGCGGCACTGCTTGTTATCAAAATTTATTGCCACGTCACACATGAACTATCGCGCACTAGACTTCAAGTATCTTCCGGAAAATATATCATTTGTCTAATAGTGTATCGTATGTGAAGTGACGAGAGATACGCTTGATTTTATACAATAAAAGTGTCATAATCATTTCTCTCTCGCTTTACAATACTCTTTTGCATATTATAATGGTGTATTATAATATTCCAAATTTATTTCTCTCTTTTAATCACAAAATTGCATAAAATATCGATTTGAAAAAGTGTAAAAATGTCTCGATCGTAAATTTTAACTCTAAAAAAAAAAAAAAAAAAAATTTATCTTCTGCGCTAAATTTGCGCTTGTATAGACAGCAATTCTCTAAATAATAATAATCAACCTTAATTTTTTATGAACTGATATAATAAACCGATGTCGGCCAAGAAGTTTTCCTCACCATCGAATGTTGCGAGCGCAGCGATCTTATCGAGCCGGTCGGATGCAAGGACGGCACGCTGCCGCCGAAGCTCATGCCCGAATTTCTGCATCCTGCCGGGGTGGACCATCCCCCGCGCATACTGGCGGTAGTCCACCCCATTCCACCGCCGCAGTCGTCCACCAGCATCTTCAGACCGGCTGGACACGACGCATTTTACGCTTCCGCCATCGATGAAGCATCAACGACGATCCACTTCGATTCGCTCAGTGTACCTTATTCATGTCACGTCACTCTGTCCAAGTTTCAGCGAAGATTAAATTACATCCTTCTTTGCTTGCCGCTTGAATTTTGCGCAAGTTCGACTCGAGGGGTAAGATGAATGACGTTACACGAGTTTCGAGTACAAAGAACTACGGAGACAATCGCCTGACGATGTGATCGGAGTTCCGATAGCATTTTTTGTGTCACCCTGCAACCGAGAAAGCAATTGTCGATCAGTAATAATTCCGATTACTAATAATTAATGACGAATCATTACGCAAATGATTTGAATTGGTCTTTTGTTCGGGCTGCGTCATTCGCAGCATAAACAAATAAACATAAATTTATTATATAGCGTATTTTAGATATGACAAATGAAACGTTTCCGTGTTCAGAAAAAAAAAAAAATCATCAATCGCAATTTCCCCTGAAAATTTTCGCGTTCAATTTAAATCGCATTATATGTAAAAACCTTTTCAATTAAATGTAATCAATTATAAATTTTTTTTTTACAATAAAGTCGCAAAATATATATGCACTCGAATATAAATACTGCGATAATTTTTGTATTAGCCAGCTATAATGGAAATTGTGAAATTATCATTAAATTTGCCGAACATGTTCTTCGTTATTGTTACGCGAAAGTCGAGAGAATCGAAAAAAAACAAGAGCTCTATCGAGAATAAAGAATTTAAAATATCGAATGCATCGCGCGCAGGATTCACATTCGATTAAGTCGGATTTATACATACACCGTGATTTGTATATCGCAATGTTTTTTTATGTATATACTTTCTATTCGAGAGAAAAGTCGATGAGGATAAAATTGATATTGGATGCGTATATCGCGCGCGCAAAGTTTATATACGTTGGCGCTTCGAGTTATTGGCACATGTGCATACATACGCCAAAAGCATGTTCCATTTCATCGGTCGAATTCAATTATTTTCTGATTGCTTTGCAAATTTTCACCGTAACGATGCATAACTTGTGTATTTCTAGTTGCCAGAAACCTTCTTTTACAACGTTGACAATATATTTCTCATCAAAATGATGTGACTCGCACACATTTTTCACAAACGTCATTAGCGTCTAATTAACTCCTTACATCTCTCAGGATCATCATCAAGAAAGAGAAGCTTCGTTACGCGCTTCGTTTACTGCCCTTGATCTCCCATTATTTCTTTGATTTCAAACAATTTCAGTTAAAACCGCAGAAAATCGGGAAAAAAACACTAAAATGGTAAAATGGTACAATTCGCTCTGGAATTTATGTGCGCTATAAGATTTTACGGTTTAACTATCCAAAAAGTATGGCTCGCTAAGAACCTCTATTTTTAATCAGTTGAGAGGATTAAAATCGCGTGCCGCTCTTTCGATCTCGTAATACCGCAGTGAACCGTATCCGCGTTTCCACCGGCGTGTAACGCACATCGACATTCGTGCGTCGCAAATCTGTGTCGTCACTTTTTGAAATATATTTTACATATATTGGCGCGCGATACTAAATGTGTCACGCGCGATAAATATACCTTCGGTAATTATTATATTACTTACAAAATGTCAAATATTATCGTGTCACCTGACTATTAATTTTATTGATGTAAATTTTCTTTACTCCTTATTTTATCCACAACATAGCCGTGTATATGTGTGTGTGTGTAAACACATATGTCAAGAATAAATTTTAATTAATAAGAAATATTATGAATTTTAGAACAGAATTTGCATCCACTTTATTTACAACAATTCGAAACAAATTCTGTTTCAAAGATTTTCCTTTTTTCCATAGATTTTTTACAATAGTTTTGCTTTTTTTAACCGTATCAGAATATACTGAAGTGAATAATGTGATGAATAATGGATCGCGCCAGTGCATCGGTGATGTTCAGCATTAGACTATTCGTACTACGTGGAATATCGGATCCTCTGACGTTGCAATTTTTATCTCGCGAGATTTATGTCCTACGTCGTGCACGCTGCTGATCCTTCACCCTATCACAAGCTCGATATCATAACCGCGTACAGTGAAGTCTCTCTGCAAAAAGAGAGTAGTGACACACAACGCGGGAAACAAACGGCAGATTTGTATTCTCGCCGTTGGCATCCGGCGTGAATTTCACGTCGACGACAAGCGTCATTCGAGAAACGAGAGAATTTTTCTCAATGACCTCAGGAATACCGCACAGTCCGTAAATCCGTTTTGCAAAGTATTTTTTTATTTTTTTTTTTTTTATTTTTATTTTTTAGATCGGAGCGATTTAAGCGGATAATGCTCCAAAAACGTTGCGTCTAAAAACAAAAAACTTTGCGTGGTTTTCATCAAATAAAGTTTGCACTATAAAATAACAGTAATCGAGTCCTTCCCCGTACCTCTCAATGTACACACGTAAACTCGCGCAAGGAACATTAAATACAAAGGGAAGATAAATAAATGTAATGTAAACATGTGATGTTGTTTTTGTGCTGTTTGTCGAACCGAATATTGTATATGTGTGTGTGTGTGTGTATGAAAGATGAATTTTATTACGCCATAATGAATTGGCAAAATATTTGCTAATCAATTTTTAATTGCAAAAGAATCAAGGGAAGTTTCCAACGAAAGGAAGGCCGTAAATATGTTTCGGATTTTCCAATGTTGGGCGAGGTTAATATTGGATGCCATTGTAATTAGCAGCGAGTGAGCACACACGAAAGCATCGAAGAACAGATTTCGAAACAAATATTGTAGCACTATGTAATTATCGTTTATGCAGTCTCGAAATTAACCGAAATAACATGCAATTGCATATATTATTATGTGACCCTTGCTTCCCGCATTTGTCAAGCTCTTTTGTTGGCGTAACAAATAGAGTCATGTGTGTGTGGCGAAAAAGTTGTTTCTTCTGAGAAAATTGTCGTGAGATTATTTTGTAAACACGATATAAGAAAGTAATTAATTTACGTGTTAGAATTTTTGTGTCAAAGAGGAAAGTTTTGTCTGATATTATTTCGCGTGTTTGTTGTGTTTTAGTGTAAAATAAAATTTAAAAAGTGAGAAAAAGAAAAAATTTTTGTCGTTCAAAAGTGCGCTAAAAAAAAATAGCAAAAATGCTCCAATAAAAACAACATATTTAATATCGCACGATAATATTTCGACGCGCAGTGGATTAAGACAGTCTATGGTCGGACGCGAGACGGAAAGAGGATGCGTGTTGACACATGATGCTGAATTCCAGGGCAGACCGATGGCGGCACGTAGGGGGGCGACAGCGAACGATAGACGGCAAGCCGCGAGTAATCCCGCTAGATTGAATCCTGCACTCCCTCGAGCTCTTCCGGACGACTATGGTAGATGATCATGTAACCATCACCGTCCCGAATCGCTGTCCGAGCCGTCGTCTCGCGCTCTCCCGCCACTTCTTCCTCCTAATTTTCTATGAAAACATTTTCCCGCCCCCCGGGCGGTTTATGAGCGCGAGCAAAAGATATTGTTAAACCCTCTCGAGCCTGTGTCTCGCAATCTGAAGCACGAAATACCATCTGGGTTTGTTCAGATGACAGTTGAGGCGATGCCAAGAACGTTTCGCAAACTCGGTGAATCTCTCGGGAATACGCGATATTACAGATTGTCACTTACCAAAAGATTCCGATGTGTTATAGCAGTAATTATTTTTCTTTTTTTTTTGCAATAAAAACTAATATATTTTTTGTTATATTTTGTATAACTTTCTCCTCTCTCTCTTTTGTTATTTATCTCTTTTATTCTTATATTTATTCTTTCTACACGTTCTATTCATTTTCGTTACTGTTGTTTACAATTTAACGGTTTCACTCCAAACCGATTTTTCGAAGAGCATCGATTTGTCCGAACGCGAGAAGCGAAATTTAAAACAATCTGTTTGCACACAAATGTTCACAAACGGCGCCGCAATAAACGAAAGTAAAATTGTTGTGATTCACTCGCAAAATCGTTGTTGAAAAAAAAAAAAAAGAAAAAAAAAATTTGTTTGAAATGAGATCTCGCCACGGTGTTAAATAGAACGCCTCCGGTAATTAGGGCAAAACGCATGAGGTGTATATCAAGCTGCGGCT
>QVNW01001851.1:0-18731 GCA_014825475.1 Pseudomyrmex flavicornis
TCCGACAGAGGGAGATCAACGGGAATCGCAGGAGAGGGAGAGTAGTTTCAGTCATATCGACCACACCACTTTGCCCCGCTATACCGAGCTACGCCGGTGGAAACACCTGAGCCCACCGGAACCCTCCGGCTATCACCCCCGCCAATCCCGCCGACGTTACTGGTAGCTCTATCCTCTGCGTGCGCGGCGCAGGTAGCACCGTACGGTAGAAACCGAAATATACTAATACTTCCCCCTCTTTTTGTATATATATATATATATATCTATATCTATATAATGTATATATATATGTATATTTCACCGTGGCGTTACCAAATGGGTTGTAAAACACGAAGGATTTTGTCCGGGCGCTGCATTAAAAAGGAAGGGAATTAACGGCGGCTCGGACTTCCAGATAAAATTAATGATAAAGGAGCGAAGCGGCGGGCTTCGAGCAGGGGACCGAGCGAGGTGGCCCAGGAAATGCGGTTTGAAGATTTTTTACGACGCCGCCTGGCGTACGGCGCGCCCGAGAGGGTTGAAGAGAGAACGAGGAGGAGTTATTTCCACCGGCTTTGCCCTGCCGCACCGCGAAAATACTCGGGAGCGAAGTACGTTAATGAAAGAAATACAAGTTGCAAAAGTGAGGGGACTTCAAAGGCGAAAGCCTCTTACCTACAGTTAGATATCGTGCCGGTTGAAACAAAAAAGGAATCTACCGGCGGTAGGAGAGGGAAGGTCCCGCAGGAAAAGGGCGGATGGGCGCGAGAAGGAAGGGAGGGAGGGAAAAAGAAGAAAAGAGCCGGGAAGCTCTCGCGCAGCTTTTAATCCGCCTCGGTGGGTCACCGCGCTTGAAAACCTCCGGTCGAGTTTTTGAACTCCGCTTCCGTGGTTTAAGGAGAACCGTTCGGCGGCTTCGGCAACGCGAAAAGTATTAAGTCGGACTGGCAACACTAATTGGAGCAAAGCCGATGGCAATGATAGTAGCGGAGCGTGCAAACGTACAGACGAACTTTTAACTCCCTTCTTGGTGGGACGAGTCCCGCAAGTGCGCGCGCGAGAGAGAAAGATGGAACCAAGGAAATAATCCACGAAAAATATCTGTGATTCGAAAGACGATAGTGGATGCTGTTCACTTCACCGAAACGAATCACGACGAAATTCGTTTCGCCATTTCTCCAATTGTTTCATATAAAAGTCCGTATAAACGCGCTATTGTTCCGCCTGTGACTCGCCACATCTGTTCCTTCGGCTTTCGTTCCTTTCCTATTAAGTAGCCTCGCGTTTTGCGAGAACCGACGTCTGTCCAATCTCGCTCACCTTACGCGTTTCACCTGTCCGTAGGAAGAAAATAATTTCTCGAGAAGCGGATGGGGGAGAGGGCTCACGGATGAGCAGTCGGGGAAAAGAAAGCGACAGAAACAGGAAGAACAGATGCGACGGGGAAATTCAAGAGCTGCTGAGAGTTGCTTCTCGCGTGGTGGCTGCAAAGCAATGCCTTTTAAGTAGCGGGGCGACGTGCGATAGCGGTGGAGCGAAGAGGAAGAAAGGAAGGAAGGAAGGAAGGAAGGAAGGAAGGAAGGAAGGAAAGAAAGAAAGAAGGAAGGAAAAGAATATATAAAAATGTGTTTTAATCCACCGTCTCCGCCTCTTTTCTCCTCCCCCTTGCTCTATCGCGCTGTTTCGCGGTGACCTACCGCCCTATCATTTTTCTCTTAGCTTCTCCGTTTCTCCGAGAAGCCTCTGCCTTGCAGTTTCTTGCTGTCCCGTCGGATTTTTCGAGATTGTGGTATTAAATCGAAGAGTAACGGGCATATTACGCGAACACGCATATGCACACATACGCACGAGTGGAAATCGCGAACGTGCCTGCACGTAAACGTCAGAGAACATGTAACGTCCGCGTGCTTCGTCGTCGTGAAACGCGGGGAAGGTTTTCGTTTTTCGAGCAGTGTGTGACGGTCGTCGTGAGATTTCCGTCGGCGAGCGAAAACGATATTCCGCCCTTCATTTTGCATAAATATCCATAAACGCATCGCGCACTTTTCCGAACGCGACCGTAACATAGTCCGTGAACGACGACGGTGACGTCTCGCGGAAAACCGCTCGGCCGCCGCGGCTTACGTTTTACGTGGTCGTATAACATATTCAAATGTACTTATGGCGATTCAGACTCGCGATACCTGTTGTCCTGTGCACGCGAACGTCCGCGCGCGATAGTGCGCGCGCTCGTACTTTTATATCGGTGTGCAGAAACCGAGGTCACGGGGAAAGAAGAGAGGAAGGAGAGGACACGTGGAAGAAGCAAAAGAAGCGAAAAAGAAGCGCGGAGAAAATTTGCATAACGACTATTTCGCCGGATTTTGCACAAGGTCGGCATTAAATCGTTGGATAAAAAAGCTATATGTGCAAGCTCGTGTCACTGTCGCGATCACTTTTGTGGCGCGATTTACATTTATATACGTAACGCCTGATCAGAAACGAATGAAAACACCTCGCGAGGATATCGCGTTCAGTCGGTGTTGCGTTTTAAAACGTTCTGCACGCGCTGCTGCGCCTCCCACCTCCGCTTTAACCGTCGTTCGTCGTGGCATAAACAAAACTCGTTGCGACAAGAAACGCAATTTTACATCGACGTCTATCCGTGCCACACTCGAATACTCACCATCGGCGTTGTTGCGCGCGCGCGGGCTCGCGAGGAATAGAATGCACGTCGAACGAGCTTATTTTTATACATTAAACCGAGATCCGGGCGCAAAAGGGGATGCCGGGAGAAAGCCGCGCTGCTGTCGGGGATGGCATCCTCATCCGGCAGAAAATCCCTTCGCTCGTAACCGAGGCTGGCTGAGCGCAGTGGTAACGCTAAGCTCGACGGGAGATGCCGCCTGCGGTCTCCATAAACAGCGCTTACGCCACACGGGACTCTTGGGGGTGGCGAGGAGATCGAGGATAGGGTCGGGTGACGGCGGCGGCGGCGGCGGCGGCGGTGGCGGCGGTGAAACGAGTAGCGAACGTAATGTTCCGACCCCTCGTTGTGTTCAACCCCACCCGGTTTGTACACCCGCAACAACGAGGAACACCTCGTCGTTCCGCGCGGCACCTTAGTCCGCCAGGGAACCTGCTTGCCTCGTCTGCCAGCCCCTCGTCTACTCGTGCCGTGGCGGGATACGGCGGGCTTTAAAGGATGTTTCGCGCCAGGCGCGGAACGGAGTTCCCGGCAGCCGACGCGACGCGACGGACGGATCGTTGTTCGACCGGCGTTACGCTCCTGTCACCGTGATCCCGATGGGAAAATCTTTCGATATATTGCCTACTAAAAATCCAGCCGAGACTTCCTCGTCTATCTCGCGTATACTTACGCGTGCCTCGTCGTCTGTTTTCGTCTTCGCGACAAGACACTCTTCCCTTATTTCACCTCTTTACGAGCGAGGGATGCTCGATGAGAAGCTCCGATGATTGGTAACGTCGATCGCTCAAACAATATCACATCGATCGTTTAATTGAGAAAAATGCGCGAGTTATTTTGCGAGATATACGAAAGATATACGTTCGTGATTTGCACTCGTCAATAACGAGATTACCGTGCATCGGAAAATCACGGGAAAAAACGGCGAGCGGAAGCAACGATAGAGTTAACGAGCAACATCTGTTCTATGTATCGGCATCGAATTGATACCCATTGAGTAACGAGGCGCGCTCATCTATTGCCTACCATTACGTCGAATGGTATAGCTATGCCGGATACAGTAATCATGGTTCTAAGGCAGTAATGCAGGTCTAACCCCTTTATTGACGACGGAGAGAGCGAGAGATAGCCGGGAGGCTACCCCTCGTCAGAAATAACCTGTCGATACCGGTTATGCTGAATCTCGCAGCCGAGACACGTGACCGTGGTAAAATGAGCTATAACAGACGCGCACTATATACTACCCTCGGCCCCGATATCATCGCCGTATTCGGGGACAGAGACGACGGGATGATCTATATTTAATAGGAACGCGAATATAGGTCAGGTTTCTGCTTCTAGACATTAAGCGATTCAGAAGCTGTGAGAGGAGTTCGGATTCTAAAGTAGTTCCGGTACTTAAGAGAATCGCTGCCGCCGTGAAATAAGGAGCACGGGCTATATCCGAGACTATGTCCCGCGAGCTGCTGTGTGCAGGTGTGTATATTTTACCGATTTTACGACCGACGTGATTGGATATATCCGAGCGCGTCTTATATAAAATAGCAGCGATAAACGACTCCCTGTAAAGAAGAAGCATGTTGTATATGTATATATATATATATATATATATACACACACATTAATCTATTATATTTAATACTTTATGTTCCGTAATATTCCTCGACAAGTAAAAGTCGCGAAGCGAGCCAATAGCGCGGAGATGATATCATCATTTTGATAACGTATTCGATAGACGTTTAATAACGACAAAGATTTGTAAAAAAAGCTTCTTGCGCAATGTTTCTCATACAAATTCATTTACTTAGTTTCCACTTGTAACGAGTTCCAAGTATGCGATATTGACAATAAGAACAACTCACTGCAAGATTCAATATGCGAGCCCGTCGCTACCGGCGCGTTTTAGCGGACACACCATCCGACTTGTGCCAGGATTCGATTCACTGAACCCCAATTCTACGAATAGCGCCCAACCTCTTGATTTTCCTTTCCCGTAGCGGGCAAACCGAGCGAGCGGACGCGAACAATAGACGAGCTTGTCGCTCCATGGTTTGCCTGACCCAGAACCTCCGAATCCGCACGCGGAATTCGAGCCTTTTATGTGGTCCGAGGGCGCATGACCGGGCTAATTGGAATGTTCGGTCGGAATATCTGGAACAGGTCGCCACGGATGGGATGGAACGTTCCCAAGTGCGGATACAACGCCGAACGTATAACCGGCTCGGTGCAAACAGGTGCGGCGCACGCCGATGTATTACTACCGGAATACTCGGTCAATTATTTCTTGAGAACGACAAAGCGCGAAACGGCCTAAAAGCATCTTCTTTCGAAAACTTCTTGTAATTCTCTCGCAAGCCCTTCGCGGACATCTTTGAGCGTCTACACGTGCGGAGAAAACGTCACCCGAATTCGTTCTCTTTGTGCTTTTATTCGCGACTCGACTGGGTCAATTGGAAATATTTGGCGACACTGGTATCTGGAGCGAGGCCTTGGCGAGCTCCCCGGAACATGGATACAAAACATCGGGAAGAGAACCTTGCGGCTGGCATGAGCGCAAGCAGGCGCGACGCAGGGGCACAAACGCGAAAGAGGAGGCTAGGTTTCTACGTGGAGAGTGGATCGATCCGACTGCCAGGTCAACCCTCACCGCGACTCACTCACCCGGCACCAGCCAACCACGAAGTATTTCGCGCTTATACATCCGTGATGATATTACTTATCGCGTCAATACTTATCAATTGCAAACAAAACGAAAAGAGTATTTGTATTATTGACACGGGAGCGGCGAATCCATAACGTTTGCGCATATTAAATATTAATACGGCATACATTACGACGTCGGATGTTTACGACAAATATATTATACAAATAGGTGCTTTTTTTTTTTATAAAAATTACCATCGGAAAAAAATATCACCTAAAAGAAGTTGACGTAAAATCGACAATGTTGATCGAAAAAAATATCGAAAAAATGTCATCGAGACAATTTAAATGGACTAAACGTGAGGTGAGTAAGTATTTATTGACAATATACAAAAAAAAAAAAAAAAAAAATTTGTTTGTGTCCGCAGTTGATACCGATTGCAACTCAATGGACCTTTATGAAATTCTAAACCGCGAATCTACCGGTCTCTTCGCTCTTTCGTCGTCACACGTTTTCGTTCCCACGCTCTTTCTCTCTCTCTCTCTCTCTCTCTCTCTCTCTCTCGCTTTCGCTTTCTGTTTCTCTGTCCGCTCTTCTCTCCCTTTTGCTATCCGCGCAGTTTCACGTCGGTGAACAAATTATTCGACTAATTTCAGCCGATAACTGACAGTGATGCGCGTTAATATGGAAATATCGTGGCTCGTCGGATGGACGAGTCCCAGTGCGCTGCAGAGCCGAACATACAACACGCCGAACACACAATCTAGGTGACGAAGACACGTTTAATGTGGGGATAATAGTCGATCGGTTTATTCGAGACGAGGATTTTCGCGCGATACAAAAATCGAACGCCGAGTGGGAACGCCGTCGCGTTTTCGCTCATTTCGTATACATTAAGAATGTAGAGCGGCATTAAAACGGTATTCGCACAAAAGCATTATTGACGCGACTCTGCAAACTCATCAGCGCGACGTGAATATTTTAATAACATGTGCCGCAATTAATATTATCTGAATTATTTCATAGCGGTCTTTTAATCATCGCATTAATTAATACTACTGCCATATGCAATCTATGTAAATCAAACGAAGCCTCAATAATATTCTGCCGGGCAGCAAAGCGTTAAATAACCCAAATTATGATAGGATGGGTATGAATATGAAATGCTTTACGAATTACAATTTTGGCAACGGTCTATTGTGTGCAAATTGAAACAACACGCGTAAGAATCATAATAAATGAATTGTGTGTGAAAGAGACATTTACGAATTCGCGACGATCGTTCGAGACAAGCCGCGCTTCTCGCCTTGGTACGAGGAATAAGAGTCCGTTTCTTTTTCCTCACGCGAACGTCGCGTACAAGGTGAAAACTGCACGTTTCGCCTAAACAAATCAAGTGAGTTCAAGGCGAGCGGTGACACGTAAAAAAGCGATTTGTTTTACCGGACTGTTCCGCGCGCGGTTTTCATACGAAGTCATTCGTCCGCGCGGACACCACATAAAAATTTGCGATTTAACTTTTCTCTCCCGTGCGAGCGAAGAACCGACGACCGCGACTCATAACTCGTTTCTTGGAAAAAGGAAAGATATTTTCTCGTTTTCCCATTGACATTCTGTAACGACGATCGCGCGGCGGTCTTTCTCGCGCGTTTCACAGAACTTTTCTACGTTCACAGACGATCTCTCCAATCCTGATCGATGTATTAGAAATTCATCGCGCACAGAAAGAGATCCCGATGTGTGATCCCACGCCGAAAGTTAATTGAAGAATCGCGAGAGTTGCGATTCGCGCGCAAACACACAGAGCACGGACAAATTTAAACGAGGCGACAAATGAGTTCATTTTTCGATGTTTTCCCTTCCGTGACCGGCCGCAGAAGCAATTTACTGGCATAACGCAAATTGTCGGTGAAACAATTTCATTGGATGCGGCACAAAGGCTCGGCCGCGAAACAATACGAGGAATACCCTACGCCCCGGTATCGGATTATTCGACGTTTTCATTAGCCATTGACATCCGCTACGTAAAATATCGATTCGCTCAGTTCTACGAACGCGCCGTATGCGGATTTCTCCGTTCCGCGCATTAATATTAATTTTCGTGCTTTTACATTCCCCTTCGCCATTCGGCACACTCGTAACGTAGATTAATTGAGAAAGCCTGTTACCGTAGGAACGAGACAGTGGTTATTAATGACATAACAAAATATTGAGCGCGGAAGTGCGCACAGAGCGCGCCGCGTCCGTGCCTTCGGGACGGAACAAATACGTATAAGACGCGAAAACTTTCGAGACGGGCGAAAGACGTGGTTAAGATTTATACAACCACTCACCGTGAAAACATTGTTTTCGATAAGAAAGGGGAGCGATTTTGCGTTATTCGCTTAAATGACAGGTCGGAGAAACCTGGCGCTTTCGCGATGTTTATCGAATTGCTGGAAATTAATCAGCATCAGCGCGATTAATTGCATTGGTATTCGGTTGGTGCGCGAGCGCGCGCTTGTAAAGATATTTCATTTCGATGAAAAGGGTCGCAAGCTTTTTGTTCTAAAGAGAGAAAAAGAGACAGAGAGAGAGAGAGAGAGAGAGAGAGAGAGAGAGCACGAGAAAGAAAGAGAGCTCTGAGTTTCCCATTCGCCCGAAGAAACCTGTCATTAACGTAACGAACGATTCTTGTTGTTCACCGCGGCGAAAGCGTTTATTTCCACGTGGCACTAAATCTAAGCTTGCTTTAGGAGAGAGCGGAGAGAGAGCGGCGGTAACGACGGGCGCAGCTCGAGGAAACAATCCAGCGTTTTTCTTTTGCTCGTGCCCGAGTAAGCCGATGCCTCGAGCCACTAATCACAAAGGAATTACTCGTCGGAAAAAGCTCCCCCTGCTTCGCTCGGTCGCGGAAGATTTTACAGCGGATATCCGATTCCTTCCGTTCTCGTCCGTTAGAAACGAAAGATCCTAACGTCGTTTAAGCGCGCGGAGCTCGCGCCGCGCACGTAACCGACAAATGAATATTGCACATTCAAAACGTAAGTCATTGTGATTTATTGATTTAACGGCGCGTCGTAAAGCGTATACCGTCGCTTGCGTAATAAAGCGTCTTGAAACAGTCGCGAGGAAGCAATTCAGGAGGAACTTCTCGAAACAAGTTAGAAGGGAATTGTCAAAGGCGATGTCTCGTCGAGACAAACGGAGTCGGGAGACACAACGCGAGAAGGTCAGTTGCGGCGGTCGCTTAAGTGCCTCGTATTTGCCCCCTGTACGAGGCTACTCGGCACCGCTAGGACTGCTGCCGTTCATCGTAACTCTGCTCTGGAGGGCAAGCAACGTACATTACATGCCTCTCCCTCCTCCTCAGTTTACAACGGACGCAAAACGCGAGCCGCGCGGCAAATTGCACAGACCGCCTTGTATGCCGCGCACTAACGTCTCCGAATGGAACAAGAGTTTCTCTTCCTTCCCCCCCTCCCTTTGCGTCCTATGTACCTTCTCAGTGACCTGTGCGCGACCTGTACCCCATTCCAGGACGGACCTCTTGAATCGCGAGATATATCTTCTGATTGATTCGGCCGACCGATTCCGTGTTATCGGCTGACATTATCGTACGTAAGCCGCCGCTCTGCAATGTCTCGAATGCCAGAGGTATGCTTGATTCATGGACACGCGATATTGTTCTCGATCGTGTCGCCGCAATGTTCGCCGATGTTTCCGACCGGCGCTTAGTATCTCGGCCCAATCGGATGTCGACCCAAATCGACGGAGAGCTAAATTACTTCATGTGTCCACATCCGCGCGTGTACGCGAGAGGATTTGTGGTTTGAAAAAGCGAGAGGAGTGGCGACGAAAAGGGACCTCTCCTCTCTCCTCCTCCTCCGGAAAATCTGGGTCATTTTGCGGGAGGGACAAATCGCGAAATTAATAAACAGCTTTAATAAAGCTCGAAATGCGAAATATGGTATCTCCAACAGAGATAATAAATCTTCTCCAACGGTGCTTCTTCATTTTTGTTATGCAATATGTTTAGTCTTTCACAGTAGAAGCGCTCTCGCGTCTGTAAAAAGATTCTTTTGTCCGTCAGTCAACGTATTTCAGTGCTTATATAATTCACAGCGTCGTACAGATAAACGATATTTCTCTTTATGAACGCTACTACCCCCTGCTTTATTTCTTCTGCAATTTTTTCTTAATCATTAGCGTAACACTCGCGAAAGCGCGCGAGGTTAACGTCAGAGTAAATAGAACATCTCGAAGAAAAGCGGTAATGCACCAACCAATACGGTAAATGGAGTAAGCAACCGAAGCGAGCAGCGTCCGGGGCGCCACGCTGACCGATAATTGCGTCTTTCGTTCTCTGGATACTACGACGATCTCCCCTCGCGACCTACCGCAACGATATATTTCGGAACGACGGTGCCACTTACACGAGTGCCGCCCTCCATCCTCCTCTCGGATTCTTGCGTCGACGTTCGCTGCTCGTCGAACGAGACGAACCACGTCGGACCTCTTCGCTCTACCGTGGACCGTAAAAGCCCGCGGGAAAGAGCAACGCTGCGAAACCGCAGCATCGCTAACGTCTTGCAAAGAGAGAGAGAGAGAGAGAGAGAGAGAGAGAGAGAGAGAGAGAAAGAGAAAGAGAGAAACGCTGGAAACATAATAAAGCACGAAACATAGTCAAGTTTAACCCTCATCAACGTTTACAATGTATAAATGTAAAATATATTCCTGATTACGTATACACCGCCACACTTTCTTCCGTTTGGTTTGGAGAAATAAAAGTAAACACTGTTTATACAGGCGATATATCTTAGCGGAAAATTAATTCGCGACGTTAGTTCTTTCTCCCTTTTCTGCGGACGCTTTTTAATATTCAACTCTGCGAACTTCTTAAGCAACGTTTAGAGATTAAAAAATTTTGTTTGATAAAAATTGGTTATGAAAAAAAAAACTTATTTTTGTTGCGCAGTACGCATTTCCAACTTTTTTGTTTCCGTGTGAAAATTAATATTTTAATTGCGCTTGATGATCGTTCGTCAGAAATAAGAAAATTCGCTTTGCTATTATACATATTAGAATTGTGTGTGTGTGTATGTGAAATCAGTAAATTGCATTTTTTTTTCAATGAAATAACCGTACTTTGCTACTTCGTATTGCTTATTTATAACGCGTGGATGTAAATTTTATATATTAATTACCACAGTCTGTCGTAATATTGCTCCGCTGCTGAAACATTTTATTCATTTTTCGAAGTGTACATAACTACGGTAATGAAGTCGTATTCATATTCACTGCGTGTATGGTATATTTACGGGGGCTCGGTAACAGAGAGAGCAGAAACAATGCAAAAACTACGCCGGTTCGACGGTTACAAAAACTCGATTACTCTACCGTTTCACATTCCACGTTACGCAGCTGAAAAAAAATTGTCGCGTTGTATTTGTTTTATTTTTTTATTTTAAATATCAAAAATAAATAGGTGTGGCTTTTTTTTTTAATTAAAGTGAGCACATAAAAGAAAATATTTTAGATATTTTTCCCAAAGTGTGTTTGACGTCTAAACAAACCGGCAATGCAAACGCGCGCGCCCTTTATTTATTTTTATCTCACTCATAAAGTTAGAACAGAGGAAGAATCGGAGAGAGTGAAAAAAAAGCACTTGTAAGCGTTGTTAGTAGCCAAAGGGTTAAAATTGGTGAAGAACAAGAAGAGAGAACCCGGAGAGATCGCGCGTACAGCGCGGAGCGCGGATCGACGACGGTGTACTCGCGGCGCGTATGTGCGGGCGCGGATTTAGTTCGCGGTGTCGCCACAGGTCACGGCGGCGCTGCGCCGCTGGCACGATCCTCAGTCCGTCACGGGGTCGCGAGGGGTATGCACTGTTCTCGTCGATTGGCTGTACCCGGGCTCGAACGTCGTGACGCGCGAAAAGCACACGGGGCCGCATGAGTTCGGCGCATTGACACTTCACGTCACGGTGACACCGCGACCCGAGATTTTTTTCTTGACACGACGCGTTGCGAAAGTAGTGTTGTGTGCTCGGTGAAATGACTTGTGAATCACAATAATCAGCCGGTAGATCGGAGGGGGGTGACAGTGCGGGTAAAAGACAGAAAGGAAGACAGAAGTAAAAGGACATCGGGCGAACACTGCGGCACGACAACGGGACTTGCGACGTGCGCTACTGTCATTAAACGTGAGTGTTGCGTTTGCTTTATGAATTAACTTTTCGAACGTTAAACTATATGTTCGTGCTCCGAATTTAATTTTCCATGTAAAATACACCATGTATCTTCTATTTTTTATTATTTTAATTTTATCCCAACTCACAAGTAATTAATTACATCTGTATGTTATACGTATTAAGTATTTGGAAGTAGAGAATTAAGTTATCATTTTTTTTTATATGGGAACACGTTTCTCCTTCGCAGTATTTTAAGGCTTCACAAATTATTCAATATAAAGTGGTCATTTAACGTGTGTGCTCGAGTTTAACGTTTCGAAAGAAATTGGTTGAGAAAGAGAGTAAGAGAAAGAGGGAAAGAGAAATACTCTGAAATATCCCAACATAAAAAGTGTGTCTTCTAAAATACGTAACAAGAAAAAGTCGATTTTGCTATAAAGTTCGCGGCATACACACGCGCGCGCGCGCGAAGTACCATCAAATCTTCCCTTATAACTTTTCGGAATAATTGCGTGTTCGCGAGTTTTACGATGATTGTGATAAAATAAGAAGATCAAGAACCTAAGTAAATTCTTCGATAATTCACGTTGAGACCAAGATATCATCGTGACTCCGGAAATTTACTTCGATTTTTCGGAGCAGCGTGAATATTCTTGAAAATCAGACATAGACAAGAGTGAAAATATAATTTTCTTAAAAAAAAAAAAAGACGCGCGTCGCCCTTTCACTCGCAAGTAGGGCATTTCTTCGCAATATAACAAAAGAAAAATCAGAAAGCTCAAACGTCAAAGAGCTCATCTGTCACCGTGACAGATCGGAGCGTGCGTTCGCGCGATCCCTGGAACGATCACTGGCTATTGTACACCGAGTGGAGTTTGCGTTCTATTATCGTCGGACATTCGGCCAATTCGCGCGAGTACGTGCCGCCCTTTCGATGGGGCAGAGAGTAGCAGCGCCCGCGATGTCACTAATGCGGTAATCGCGTCACGCGCCTCTTTCGATGGGTGGTGAATCGCGCGGCGATGTGGTCACCGGCGCTTCGAGGCGCTTTGTGCCGACAATTTCTCGGCAATTGAGCAACTCCGCCGGCACGCAATTAATAATGCGGCCTCGCGAGATAGAAGCGAGATAAACGCTTACGTTATCGCGCGCGCGCGCGCGCTTGCCCGAGCTCGGCTCGGGGAATTAAATGATCACGATAGTGACGATGCGCATCTCGCTGCGTTATCCACAATTTCGCTGTTCATTCTTCGCAAACGACGCATCACACACAGTTTTTTTTTCTGTGGACGACTTGATCGCAAATGTCGACGTTCTTTTCGATGTTGTTCTCTCGAACCGTTCTTTAATGGAAAAACAAAAATTCGCGTAAAAATTGTTGTCGTCGCTTACAAGTTACGAATCCGTTGCGTTCAAGATTTCGCGGTTTACGAGCGCGCTTCACCCCGGAAATCTACGATACAACCTCGTGAGAGGATCTACGCCACTGGTTGCTTCCGCGCGATAACTAATTCTCGTCACGTAAATCCGTGTATGTGGCACACGTCACATTCTAGAAAGGAATGGATTCTATGTTGGGCGCACCAACTCTCTCGCTAGCTGATTATTTATCGACGTTTTCCGATCAAATCGGGAATATTCAAGAATTCAATTTATTACGGAACACACATCGGAAGGTTGAATAATGCGCAACGCGCGCGCGCGTATTTTTCTGAATTTTAACTTCGTGTAATTGTCGGTCATAACGTTTACGCGATAAATTCGCTATGTAAATAATTAACTTGGCGCAATCGACGCGCGCGTTTGCCTGCGCCGGGCACGCGCGCGCACTCCACTAAAATAGGTTCTCTTTGTGAACAAACGCTCGAATTGTACGCCCGAGCCGGACGTATATATTTCGAAATTGTGTAAATAGCACGTAGAGCGCTCCGCTCCCGTATTCATATCGGGCGCGGCTACGCTGCCGCTGAATAATTCTATCACTTTAATTACCGAAGTTTATAGCGCAAATCAGCATGGTGAGGGAATAATTGAATCTCGCGGAAAGGCACCGGCTCTCGTATTCGCGCGCTCTGCTCTCTCTCGTTCCCTGCGATTCGACGGCGCTTTTCTTCGATGATGTACGGGGGTTAGGCGGATTGTTGTAAATATAGCAATGTCCGACAGTGACTAAGGCGAGAACATCAATCAGCAGTCGCGAGCCATTGTGCTCCACGAGGCTGATAATAAATAGCGCCTTCCGTTCTCGCTGGTTATAATTCCTCTTCCCGATCGCTCTCGTGTGTCTCGTCTCTCGTCTCGAGCTGGTCTTTTTCTCATTTTCCTCGCACTCAACGATCGCACATACACACACACGCACACATGTTCTCGTATATTCGCGTCTGTATGTATGTTAGTTTGCGCGCCGCGAAACAGGTGTCTAACTACCGACTGCCGTTTCTCCAGCTATATTCCAGTACGAGTATCTCTACCTTTATTGTAGCTTTATTGTACTTCTTGCTTCCTGCAGATCGCTCGAATCCGTACAATTACATTCGTGAACTGCGACCGTAGGATAGTACCCACAACTCGTCTGTCTATCGATTAACCATTAGCGAAATTAATGGTGCCCGTAGACAATAGAATAGCGCTATAAAGCTTAAGAAAGCGAATTAGATACGAGACACTCGTGCAGATTGCGCTGGTCGCGCACGTGTTTATGTCGGTCTACGTGATCTGCTTTCAGTGAAGCGACACGGTAGCGAGAAGTTACCTTAGTAAAAGCGCCACTTTAACTTGTCTTCCTCGGCAACGTATATCCTACCGTAAGAAGTGATTTAAAATATTGATGGAAAATTTTCTCGATAACTGTCTTCCTTCGGCTGCGTTGTTTTTTTTCACCGTCATGTGAAAGATACGTCGTGACATGAAGTTTGCCGGAAAACTACACTATTTCCGGAAATTACGTCTCGACGGTGCACGGTGACTCAGCAGCCACTCATTTTATAACGTTAAGCAGGTGAGATGACAGCGCTCAGTGCTGGAAAAGCTACGCTTGACTATTTTACAAACGCCGCGCTTTTACCGGCGCGCCCGAGAGAGAGAGAGAGAGAGAGAGAGAGAGAGAGAGAGAACGGCGCGCTTTCTCGCATGCGCTAGTTCAGTTTCAAACTTTAATTAAAAAGGTGGAGTCGCGCAATAAGGTCCTTCCACCCCTTGAGCTAACCCTTACTCTTACCTTGCGAAACACCATTCGCCCGCCGTTCCCCTGTCAAGTTCTTCGTGTATATATGCGCGCGCGTGCGTATGTATATCGAGAAACTATTTTAATTTCATTCGCGAAAAATGAATGGAATTGATGAGAGTAACATAGAGTAACTGGGAGGGAGATGCACATTTATGCTATTAACGCATAGACAAAGTATATGTACATTTCTGTTACAAACGGCGCTTGACGGTAGTTCATTTTCAGGCGGATACAATAAATGTTGATACAATCGGAATAAAAGTACGAGAATTGTAAACAGCTAAAAGTCAACGTGTTGATACTGCATTTTTTTTTGTTTTTTTTTCATTTTTTCGCGCACCGCTTGAGCAAAATTAATTGCCGCGTTTTTAATTAAACCATTAAATGTAATCACTGTACGCGACAGTCGTACCCGGCGGAGAATTTTTATCCGAGCGATTCATTCAATATCCGCTCCGTGCTATATACGTTATATTACATCGAAAAAAGACGGGACTTTTAATGTAATTTAATACAATATTGGGATGGTAATATAATGTACGAAATTACTTCAGCCATCATCGGCTCACTGGCTGAACGAAAATTCGGAAAATTCTGCGGTGAATCTTTTCGGTTGAAGGGAAACCGACCCACTCGGGTGAATGTTCAGCAAACCGCGGGATTGAGGTGGCTGTTACCAAGGCGCGCCGATCTTTGATTAAGAATTCAAGCGGAATAAGTCGATTCTTTGATAAAAGGATGTCGAATTGTCGATAATCCAATACTTTTTCACTCCGCGATCTTTGCTGTAAAATCGAGAATTAAACAATAAAGATTTAGTGAGATACGCGTTATCATTTGAGTGTAAATTCTTGCATAAAAAAATAAAAATGATAAAGTAAAAAAACGCTTTTGCACACACGCGATTGAATATTCAAAAATTCATTATCGTTTTAAATATAGTATTTATTTTTATTTTTTATCATGTATATATACGTATGTATATATCACATTATTAAGTAATATAACATTACACGACAAATATATATATATTGCTCATGTACGATATATAAAAATATTTTACACTTTAAATTAAAATTTTTATTAAGTGTAATAATTGTTCATATCACTGCTCAGCATCACTGCTAGCAATCATTTACTCGGAGAACAGTCATGCAATGATTCATTGCTCGGTAAAAAAAACCCTTTCGAGGCAGTTATATTAGCGATCATATCTGCACGAGATGCGTCTCGTGCGAAAGCAATTATAAGGTCGGCCGACAAGCATGACGACATTGGATCATCGTCGACACGTAATCGCAATCGCTTGCACAATTTCTCGCTGTAACATTTCACGCCGATATTTCAGACCGACATTGCGGTGTCGCCAAAAAACAAAAAATTAATCTAATCTCACACCTAGAAAATATTTATCAGCTGACGCGGCCGATCACAAAGTGCCATTGCGTGCATCGCATCGTCACGTATGAAGAAACGACTCGTAGCACACATATAATGAATAATCGACTTGTTCCGCATGCGATCACGCTAGCAAGATTACGCTCTCATTTTCTGCTTGATATCGCGTGCGATTAACGCATTGATTCCTACTTACGCGGACGTCTAGAAAATCAAACGTTCTTGCTACACTATCTTTATTCCGCTCACATATAAGAAGCGCGTGCTTTTGCATAAGTTGTCTCGGAGATTTTTAATTTATTTCACGTATCCGCCGCTTACGTTTTATAAAAGTGAGAGATACGATCGAAGTAATATAATGTATACATATATATATATATGTATATATATATATGTATACGTAACCATTCTCTGCAATTCTGCACTTTTCTCTTGATTACAGTATCTCACGTATCTTAACCATCTTTTTCACGTACACCTCGAGATACACATCCCGGGATACAATATTCTCAATCCAATTCCCTGTAGAAAATTACGTCGAGTATAACGAGATCAGAGATAATTCCATTCGCGCTTATGAACAATTTCAATTACGCGGTGTTTATATCTCGTTAATGATAATATTAAATTTTCCACGATTTTATATATATTTCTCTCTGTACGTATATAAAATTTGCATATCGCGCCGCGCGCTTTTCGTCTAAATTTATGCGGCATAATATTAATTTCAACTAATTTTAACGAGACACTTTATGTGCGCGTCTCGTGTAAATGGAATGACCCGCCCGCGTGTCCGCACACACAAGAGAACGGAAAGACTCGGTTAATCCAAATCCGCCAGGACCTATCCGTCGCGCGAGATTAGCAGCCCACGTTAGCGATTAGACGAAAAGCCGGTTAGTCCTTCCCGACGAGTCTCCCCGGCTGCTGCTGCTGCCCGTATTCGCAACTTACCTTCCGGATAATCTGACAAGCGCTCGCGCATTCGTTCGTCACGGTTTATCGCCGCTGATCTTGTCTCTCGGGGCTGCCTCGGAGTTGTCGTTCAAGTTTGAAGGAGTGCGCGATGCGGCTTTTACGCGCGCGCGCGCGCTTACAGCACGGCTAGTAAAGCGATTCGTTCCACCAATATAACGAAGCAGCTGAGCCTGGGTAATGGCGTGGCGTTACGTATATATTTTAAACCAATGCTCTGCCCCGTCGTCACTTCTCCGAGTTGCACACTATCGACAACTAGTGTGCCGCGGAAAAAGAAGTACTTCGAATAGCAGGGAAGTATTTTCGCGACGAATAAAACTCGAGAGAAAGAGACTCGTGACAGGCGCTTTCCCGTTAAATTTCCTTCACCGTTCGAATGCAATTTGTGGACCACGTATCGTTCTTCTTGCGCAAACGGGAGATACATTTTCAAGCGATTAGCCGTTGCGCATGCCAACAGCACCGTGACGTTTAGAATGACGTTTATCAGATCTAATCCTTTTCCGTGACATAAATCGCGAACCGGTAGAAAACGCACGTGTCCGATTTCGTTAACGGCATCGGCTGGTGAACATAATGAGACCATTTCTTCTCGACTATCGCTATAATATGTAGATATATGTGCGCCGCGTTAGTACGAAAGCGTGTTGCGAAATTGCGTGCGCACACTCGTTGGGGGGTGCGTGCAGGATATTGCGTCATTATAGAAAGTGTCCAATGGAGACGCGAGTTATAGGTGCGAACTCCTGGCGAGGACAAGTCCTGTCCGAGACAACGTTCGCTGCCACACACGCGACATACCCTACCCTGTATGTTTATGGCGTAAAGAGTAGCCGATTGGTGTCGCTGATATTTGTCTCAATTAATCTCACATGTGTGAAAATACGAAAGTAAGTTATGTAGCATTAAGAAATACGTGACAGGTTGTTACTGAACAACATTGTCGACAAAACAACACGCCGCAGATTAATTCATTTCCGCGGAAACTTTCTTTCCTCTTTCCTTCCTTGCGAGCAATAAAATTATTTTTGTTTACTCGCAAATTTGTGTAAAATGTTTCTTTACAAAATTATACGTTGTCTATTCTGCGTTTAATGCGTCAGTCAACGCTGAAAGAAGCCGTTTTTTTTCGGAAGTGCGATAATTTCGTTCAACTTAGTGGGGCTACTTTTAAAGATAAAAAATAATCTGACGTCCTCAGATTATACGGGCCCTTTCGTAGACGTAATTACCAACGATAGTTTCCCGCGGAACGTATTTTCCCACATAGCCCCGTCGACAAATCACGCGACGATAAAACATGCGCGTATTTATCTTCATTACCAGGCGACAGCGCGGTCATAAACATAATCAGAAAGTTCGTTTAAAGCGCGTGCAATATATTTATAGCTAGAGCGATAACGTATTATGAATGTACAAAATATATTATGAATGTATATTCTACGGCGTCATCGTGAAAGCATCGGCAAATTTCCGGAATGTGATAATTTGATTGGTTAAGTTCCATTTAAGTCAATTAAGGTGCCATCCTGACCGGTTAGGTTCACATCTAGATCAGGTAGGTTGACATCGTAACCTTAACCTAACCTAACCGAACCAGTTAGGTTCACAATTCGAGTGATCACTATGTGAACCAAACCGGTCAAAA
>QVNW01001852.1:0-23588 GCA_014825475.1 Pseudomyrmex flavicornis
GTCCATTGTTGTCTTCTTCTTCCGGCCTTGTCATTCCGGCGATTCGATTACTTTTCGATTCGTCTTCACGTCGTTGTCATTGTCATTGTCATTGTCGTCGTCGTCGTCGTCGCCGCCGTCGCCGCTGCTGCTGTTGCCGCCGCTGCCACCATCCTGCTCTAGGTTAGCCAGTGAATCATCTTCAACCTACCCCCTCCTCCGGGATCCGGGCAGAAGACTCTTAAGGGGGCTCACGGTACAGCGCGAAGCCAGTCCGAGAACGCGACCCTAACACTAACATCCGGTGTATTCCGAGAGAGAGAAAGAGAGAGAGAGAGAGAGAGCGAGAGAGCGAGAGAGCG
Organism: Pseudomyrmex flavicornis; assembly: GCA_014825475.1. Lineage (NCBI taxonomy): Eukaryota > Metazoa > Arthropoda > Insecta > Hymenoptera > Formicidae > Pseudomyrmex > Pseudomyrmex flavicornis. Next base: position 342 of record QVNW01001852.1, read on the forward strand.
AGAGAGAGTCGGAAACGGAAACGACTGACTGCACGGTAATTGCTACGCTAACATGAAGACCATCCTGTTGCTCTTTATCGTGGTGGCCTTCGCCTCAGGTTAGTACCCTTACAATTACGACGCAATACATACCCGACGTCGTGCTCGGTTTTTAACTCGGTTTTAACTCGCGCGGTGACGTCTTCATTTTATTATCGAATTGTTACAATATTGTTCTTTCAACTCTTTATCGCGCGTATACATTCCGCCGTTCGGCACTTGTCTCCTACGCGACTTTTTGATCAGCAGAAAGAAACTCCCGCACCACAGCTGCTTGCGCATTCAAAGTCTGAACCGGAAATAACATAATATGCATAATACACGGCCGACACTGGATAGATGCGCGTTGCGCTTCCTCAAAATTTTGCCCATTAAAAAGTGCGTATTGTACAAAGCAAAAAACTCTCTGTTGCATATCTAAAAGAATAATATTTCTAAACTATAAAAAGAATTAAAGAAAATATTTGTAGAGATTGCGGTGTAATAAATAAATTTATTATACCACTTCGCGCGCTAACCCAGCAATCATGCGTTGTCTGTCTTGTACGATTTGAGCTTGTTAACGACTGCTCTCGAAGATCGTTCGAGCATTATCTTTGATTGATCAAAACAAGGTCGTTGGTTTTCTGATTCTGCTGTTTTCAATACGTATCAGTACAGAAATCGATTTCTGAAATGTCTATTTGAAAAAACGCGCGCCGCGCTTACAACATCTCAAGTGGTCAATAGAAAAATACATAATACTTGATAGTTGAAATTGTCTCGCAAACTATACATTACATATCAAGAGACTATCGTTACAGACTATACGCATTATAATTCGAGACTATTGTTCGAGCACGTTACAATAAATTCAAATAATTTTACATTTAATAGATTAATCGACACGAACTTGAGATCATCCCTTATTTTATTTGTGAATTTAAGTAAGTTCTGATTTTTGTTCACATATTTTATAATTTAAATTATTAAAATCTCTTACTTCTTTTTCTCTTTTAGTAATAAAAACATTTTGTTCAAATTAAAGAAGTTAATTTTATTACATATATTTGTATATTATTTCTATATATATATATAGAGAGATATTTTCATACTTGTATTTCCACTACTTGTCGAGATTGTGTACGAGATATTTACTTTCGTGCAATTGTAAAAGACTTGCTGTAGTCACAAAAAAAGACAGAAAAGAGATCACGCAGAAAACAGATTGTACATATGCCGATGAATATTTAAGGAAACCGTTTATATATAGACGCGTTTCGTTCGTGTACGTCGAGCTCGTTTTCTCGAGCCGAAGCCTCATCGAAAATCATTAGCCGGCCGCGGCGTGTGTTACGTGAAGCTGTAGTTAAAACCGACTCTAGTCGCCTCTTCTTACACGCGCGCGTCTCTTCACACACACACACACACACACCGACGGCAAACGTCTCAAGGCCTTCGGGTCATTTACCACCACCTGCACGTCCAACTTCACGATCCGAAACGTTTTTGCTACGGATGCGCTCTACGAAGTACCCGGAGCCGTGACGAGACTTCTGCTGACCGGCCGAGACGGATATCTCGTTCCGGTCGTTCTTGCTTATTTGCCGTTCGCTGTGTATATAACGATGCGCACTTTGCATGCATACGGAATGTGTGTCCCTTCGGGAAAATTTAAATCGACTCCATTGACTTCTACAAAACGGCGTAATGAGCAGTTTCTGGGTCTCTTTGTCGTTGCGAGAAATTTGAGAATATCACACATTCCACGGTGGTTTATCTGTCGATACTTCACTTCTCTTCAGTTCTTTTCTCTTCTTCTCTTTTTTTCCGATTAAATATTCTTGTTTGATCTTTTAAATTTCTTGCGTGGTCAAAGAGAGAGGAGAAAGAAAAAAAGAAAACATGAACTTGTGCTCCTTTTACATTGAAGCCTTCAATTTTGTTTCGTAACTCTCTTGCGTACGAAGTTCAAGAGATGTTTCGAGAGACACGCTTATATACTTATTTGACATATACGTGGATAATGTTAAATTTTATGTTATAGAAAAGTAAATTTCATGTTATAGAAAATTGTCTGTTATAAAAAATTATAAGTTTATATAAAGATTTAAAAAGTCAGTCCCTCGCAGTCACCGATGTGCTGGAGTACGTAACGGGAAACAATCGCGACTAGAAACAATGAGAGGGATTTTAGTTGCGACACTAGTCGTCACCTAGGGCTATTCGGCGATCGTTCTCGGCGCGTCATAATTCATAAGTACAGTTAACTAAATAGCCGTGGCAAGTTCAATGAACCCTGCGCGCAACCCGATGTTAACACTGTCCTTCTGTAAAGTTTCGAGTCATTGTGTGAAAAGCGAGTAAAAACGCGTTATATTTTCTTCGGGGGCGCGCATTTAAAGTGAAATTAAAAGGCGTGTTACGAAGCGGTCACGAATAGCGCCGGAACGAAAGCCGCTTCAATTTTGCGCATCTTCCCTTTTTATTGCATCTCGCGTGTTGCTACGAGGCGTAACACGAGGAAATGTCACGCTTTTTTGACAATATAAATTGAAATTTTTTTTTTTTGTCTTCGAGTCTTTTATACGCAAAAAGTCTTTTACGCATCCTGCGAACAAGTTGAATATCGCGCGTGATATTCGGTTTTAAATTTTTTTAAATTAAAAGAAGCGTTTTTTTTTTTAAACTGCTATTTCCGCGTTGAACAAATTTGCATACACGACAGAGAAAAAGATGGACGTTTTTATTAATCGTAACGGTTCTCGATCGTGAGGCTTATGCTGCAATACTGAAATGGAATAGTAACTGTGCATTAGGTATTCATAGGACGTAATTTTTCGCGGCTCTATGGCCATTTGCGGTCTTCTCGGAACTCGTAACACTACGTACGTGCTTCGACAAGCTAAAAGAAACGAAAGCTTTCAGAAAAAATTATTTTTTTCAAGATAAAAGTTTATCGAGATCACAAAATTAATAAGACCACTTAAAATAATTACTTTTAATAGAGATGGTTATAATGTAAAATGTAAAAAAATTAACCGTCGTTACAGTTTGCGCGTTACTTTGATAATCGCGCACGTGCATCCTACGTACACGAAATTGTCATTCATATCGTGAGAATTGTATCAACTCTAATTTGCTCTAATTTCACACGCGAATTACAACTGCGAATGCAGCGCTTCTTAATGTGATCTAAAATAGAGCTTGATGTATGCGTACTCTTTTTCTCGCGTTAAAAAAATGTTTATAAAATATTGTTTCTAATACAGACAGTACTACTTATGAAATATTTGCAGCCCAGAGAATCACGACGATCCAACTGGATGGTATACAATACTTCGTGTCGCGGATGAATCCCTACAGTCCGGAACTGAATTACTTTCTGGCGTATCAGTATTGCCGCTCGTTAGGCCTCCAATTGGCATCTTTTGAGACAAAAGAGAAGGCTGATACAATGACGCAATATTTGAAGAACGCGGGTTACACGAAATACGACTTCTGGACATCCGGTAATAAATTGGGGACCGACATGTTCCTGTGGATGAGCACGGGATTGCCATTTAATGTGACTTTTGACTACATGCTGAAACGACCTGGCAACAGACCCGCTGAAGTGCCACCCGGCACGGAACCCCAGAGGGTGGCACGCGAAAAGTAACACATTACATATTAAAAGTTTTTTATCTTATAAAATTGAATAATTAAATTAAAATAAAAAAATTATTACACACTATCATTAAGTAAATTTTCAGTATATGCACTATTCGATTGTGAAGGTGACAACAATTAATAAAAATACTTAAATACTTTTATTCTTTTGTGCTAATATTAGAAGCTTAATATTAGAGTTCGGAATATAACAACACGCGACATTCTTCGATCTCGAAAATTCCTTAAAACACGAGTTTCTTGGTTTCAGCGGCGACAGCGGAAGTGCGGATGGATGTGTTGCAATGAAGGCACCGACGTTAGAATGGGAAGCGCAGGATTGCACCCTTGTGAAGGACTTTATTTGCGAGCAAACAAGATGCTACTATTACAACTACGGCAGCATTCCAGTCTCCGCGACTCAGGGGTAAGAGGTGAGATAATACTTATCAAAAAACTACACAAGCTTAAAAAGGAGAAAGACAGAGAGAGCAAAAAGGGGGAGAGAAAGAAAGAAAGAGAGAGAGAGAGAGAGAGAGAGAGAGAGAAAGAGAATGTGTGTGTAAAAAAAAAAAGAAAAAAGAAGAAGAGATAACACAGGAATGTGCTGATGTACTTAAAGTGAATTTCATTTTCTTGCACACGTACAAAAATGAAAAACTCTTTCCGGCAATAAGATATGCAAATGTGTCGCTATAATCGAACGTGTTTATCCGTCGCGCTACTGAAGCATGCGAAGTAATGACTACCTGAAGATAAAAATGATATAAAAATTATATTACCTCGTACAATTACCTCGAATTTGCGCGTACGAACGCGCAAATACAATACATTCCACCGTTTTAAACAACTGTAATTTCTCTCTCCTAACTTCAGAAACTTTCCTTCCTATAATAATACTTCACAATAATGCAAAACAACGTGTAAAGAAACTTAATTCTTCGGAAGAAGTTTTTGTACATGTACATAAGAAATTGTAAATCATCTTAAAAGGCAAAAAAAAAAAACACATCAGTTATGATTTCTATTTCTGAGTAAACTTCTTGATATTTTTTTTAGAAATCACAGGCCCTACATCACGACCACCTCGGCGCCAGCCGGCTACGACCAAGCAAGCGATCACGAAATCGATAGCACCAACACCGACGATCAACATCATTCGAGCAGCGACGTCGAGAACGAGCAGGCGACGCCACCGGAAGCGTCCGAGAAATTATCACAGGATCTGGTCGTGAGCAGGTTGATCACCACCGCCGTTCCCGCATCTGGCAATCAGCAGCAGCAAGAGCAGCAGCAGCAAGGCACGACGGCGTCGGAGACGACGTTCGACGACCAGAATGACGAGCGCTCGACGGCCATCGACGATCTGGACAACACCAGACCGGAGCACATTCCGGACATCACGAGTCTGTTCACAGAACACGCCGCTGTGGCGTCCCAGGCGCGCAAGGACAGCGTTTTCGACGGTCTCGAGACCCGCGAGGTCCTGCGACCGTCGGCCTCACGTCCCGTCGTTTCCTCGTCGTCCTCGTCGGAGATGAGGATGGAGCATCGCGAGTCGCCCGACTACAGCGACCTGGCCGCGGAGACCGAATTGCCGAACAACGGTCTGGAGGACGCCCACACGATCGGACCGTACGACAGCGTGCAGGATTACGTGAACGATCAACCTGCCGATGACATGGCGGCGTCAGCATCAGCGGCGGACTCGTCGATGATGAAGGATCAGGACGACGACAGCAGCACGATCCTGCCAGAGGCGGAACCGGCTTATAGGTACAACATCAAGGTGCGCACAAACGGCAAAGTATTAGACCCTCCGTCCAAGTAACGCTTTACTTCTTCCTAGGCAACGTCACGTTATTTCGTCGTAATAAGTGACAGTAAATACATACTTGAGGAGAACTATATATAGGTATATATATATATAAATATATGTGTATGTATATTTTATATATGAATTTTGCGTATGCGTGACACACAACAGCGAACTGTCGCGCGACAGGTGTCGCTGTCGTTTTGTCGCCGTTTTAGCTCTAACTTAAGGCATACCCGATACACAATGTTCGACAGTTTTTTTTTTTGGGGGGGGGGTCAGAGAGGATCACAATTACTCAACAGCTTCCTCGGTCGGCGGCAGGCAGATTACTGTTTCTCTGATTAACCGTTAGAATTACTCTTGAGACTAATAATCGCGATTCGAAAGTGACAATTGTCAAAGTTATCGTAGAGTAAAAGAGAAAGTGACGAAGATGAATTGTTCTTCTCCTGCCGACGTTACTCGACAAGCTGTAAATTTTCACAAGGGCATTTATTTCAGTTCTCATCCCCCGATCATTTGACAATGGCGGACAGTTATTCGAATCATTTGTCACTTTATTCACTCGTCTTGTGATTGTTACTCTCTTTAATTAAACTCTCTTTAATTAAACGGTTGCATCTTGGCATTAAAATTAAGAAGAATTGCAAAAATTGTGTGAAGAACACGCAACAAAAAAAAAAAAAAAATGAAACTGATTGATCGAAACTGATTATAAGCCCGCTAGCGTTTTAACTTTTTTTTTTTTATATGCGTAAGGAAGTAATCAATCATCACTCATCATTATTGTGTTAACGTATCTATACGTCCGCAAGACGAAACGTTCGGGGCAGCTCCCGACGTGTATATTCCGCGGGAGGGAAATGATCGGTCCGGGTAACGTTTCGGTCATCCGGACGTATGACAATCGGCGCGTCAAGTTTCGTCAAACGTGAAACGTTGCTTTCACATTGAATTCCGCGTGCAACGCGGAATGTGCGACTCTTCTGTTACACTGAACTTTTATAAATAAAGGTACGATTACACGATCTCCGCCATCCCAATTCTTAATTAAGACGACGTAGATGTAAAATCTTACATTTTAATGTTAGAAATTTCCACCATGAAGATTTCGTAGTGGTATTCATAAATAAAAGCGGCAAAACACACAAAGCGTTTACTCACCAGCCGTTCACGACTCCTTCTATATTTAACATAGGAATTATCTTGAACACATAATCGTCCCGTAGACTGCTGGCGTACGGGTTCTCGCTCAGAAGAGCCTGCATCGTCCCGTGCATCACCCAGGAGGCGTTGCTCTCGCCGGGATGTACTCGAGACGTCAAGAAGATCATCTTGCGATTCTGAAAGAAGACGGATAATTTTTTTCCGCCACGCTAAGATTCATTTTTTTTTTGGTCTTTCTGAAGAACTAAATGTGTCTCACATGTATAGGATTGGTCTTGGAATCCGGCGAAGTGATCGTGATCACGGGATTCTCGTTGCCGTTCAGAGTCTCGCAGAGCGTCTCCGCGCGAAAGTACACGCTTGCCGCGGAGACTTGCCTCGTCCACTTCCAGATATTGGTCATCAGCAGACTGTACGTGTACGGGAAATGATACGCCAGGTAGCAAACGTCGTAGGCGTGCGGAAACGCGACGGTGAACGACGTTGTTAGATACGTCTTCCCCCGAGCGGATCGTTGGTAGCAGTTGCGATAATAACAGATCTCGACGCCGGTTCTCATCCAGCCCGGTCTGCCGCGCTGCGCCTCCGTCACGCTAAACAGTATCGGCTTCATGCCGAAGTTGAACTGCGAGTTCGCTTTCTCACAGTTGATGATGTTGAACGTGTACGCGGCCGCCTCCATGTTGGACACCTCGAAGTAGAACCACTGATGTCTGGAGGCGCTGTTCACGTCCGGTGTCAGGATGAGATCGTATTCCCGAGGGCCTATCTGCGAAGAAGAAATTACGAGACGAGATATATATTTATATATATATATTGAGAAATACGGCGTTTTTCTCTACACACAACTAGAATATAAGTTGTGAAAACTGCCAGCGTAATCGCGCAGATTCTTGCGTAACGTATAAGCATAATCGATTACATAAATCGCGAATGGCGCGTGAACTCGACTACGTACATACCTGAATAGCTTTCCTGAGATTTCCGCTTTCGAATCGGGACTCGAACTGCAATTGCTTCGTATTTAGACCGCGCTTGCCGATCTTTTTCTCGTCCCAATTACCGAATCGCTCGTCGTCCGAGGCCTTTCTTCTGGCAGAATTTGCGAGAGCGTCCAGATCGTAAACGACTTCCTGCATTGTGACGGCCGCGTGGAGGCCTCGCTCCACGCAAGTCAGCAGCTTCGCTCGGCAAACCTTTCTGTCTTTCGCGTTCAGCGGCTCCGCTTTACCCAGACCGTCGCCGCCGATCATGTCCGGATAGGCGACCTTCACAAAGTTAATAATGCTCCTCACTCTGCTTGCCACGGTGCAGTACGCGTGCCGCTTCGAGGCGTTATCCGCCACGTTCTTCAGAATCTTCAAACTGTGCGTATCGACTTTTGCCGTGCTGCTGGATTTGGAAAAGTCCTTCATTGACGACTTTGAACAAACATCGTTCAATTTGACAATCGACGATCCGACGGCGCCTAGTTGCGTTTGCAAATCGCCCAATTCCTCAAAGAACGTGTGGTATCTGAAATAGAAAATTAAAATCACAAATAATTTATTGTGTGGTTGTAATATTAATTTGCAAAACTGATGTTTCACCAACCCAGCAAGATCTTCCTCGGATCTTTCCGAGGTGAAGACCCCGGCGAAAAATTTGCTCTCATCTACTTCGTCGCTCACTTGAATTGACGTGTCCGTCGCCGTGTTTCTGGAGTCGGGGCTCTCCTCGTCGTCGCCGGAATCGACGTCGCTATACATTCGGCTGGCCGAAGTCACGCTGTTCGCCTGCAAAATTAATATTCCGGACACAAATAATGAGCGAAAAATTAATGATAAATAATAAATTAATCGATAAGTGTCAAAAACAAAGTTTTGCACGCCGAAACTCGTTAGAATAAAACAAATCATGCACGTGTTAACGCGTCAGATCAGCACCGCATGCGTTACGTCAGTTCGAAGTGCCGTGTACACACCTGGCTGTCGACGTCGCTACAGCTTTCAGCACTGCTCGCCCTGACATTCACTTCGGGCAGAACGAATCTACATGCAAAAAGAAAAACCGATCGAATCTTTAGTTATCGCGTGATCGCCGACGAAAGAAAAAAAACGTTTCATGCCGTTTCGCACAAAATGCATTAGTTATTCGTCTGATCTGGCGATGTAGCGTAAGAACAAGAACAACCGTTCGTTGTTTATACGCCTCAGTATACGTATATATTATAACGATACACTTAAAAAACAAAAGAGCACAAAGTCAGGAAATAATACTCGAGGATACTCTCCGACCTCGAACATTTTTATTCACCTCGCAGGCGACATTTCGGACACCGGCAATTCCCTCTTCTCCAGACATTGATTAATTATCCCGCAAATACGCGACAGCAGGCAATCATACGCTTTGTCCTCTGGGCAGTTCGTGCAAAACCGGTACAGTAACTGTAGGCCGTTGTTAGACTTGATAGCTCTCCTTCCAGCTTCTAAAGAGACGACAAAAACACACGCGTGACATTGACTGGCACTCTCTCGGGAATACACGTAAGTGAAGAACGATAAAACACGAGTATATATTTTCGTACTATTCCCGCGCTTTTGTTTACGAACATCGAGATGCACTAGTGAACCTACTTGTAACGCAGAGATGTTGAAGCGTATTAAGAGCGTAATTGCAAATCTTCAGTCGCAACTGCCCGTCAAATTTCTCCCATCTCTCGAATATCCTCATCAGCAAGTGAACCATCCCTACCTTGACGAATTTGCTACAACAAAGTTCTGAAAAAAAAAAAAAAATATCGGAGATAAACGGTGATAAATCATTGATGTGAAAAAATAATCTTGCACAATTAATAGACGATGGACAAAAATAAAACACACGTACTGTTGCTTGTTAAATGTTTGAAGCAGTCCATTAACGTTTTCAGTTTCAAGTGTGGCGTGTAACCGACACTGACGAACGTTTTTTCCAAAGTGCTGGAGATGCCATCCTTTACTAGCACTTGTACGGAATAAGCTGAGAAAAAAAAAGAGGACAACAACTTGCACATCTGTTTTTTTCACGCGTACAGAGAAAAGAAATATAGCGTCTTACAGTTTTTAGAAAGAGTCTTGATAATCAGCAACAGCGCCAATAAAGTCTTGCTATTGTTGAGATGCTCTTTCAGCAGCGTGTGGAACACTTTTATGGAATTGAGCAATTTTATCTTTGACACAAACTTCTGGTCCCTCTGAACCACCTAAAGAGAATCGCGAAATAATAGCGCGGTTTTCCTTGAATTAAAAAAAAATACATATATACACGCTCACAAATCGTTGTTAATATTTTTATTTTACAACAACGATGAAGCAATTTAGTAAAGCTGAAAGATCACCTGTCCCAAGAGCCAAAGGACGTCTTGAGTGAGCATCTCGCTCACGATAGTGTCTGATGTATGTTGGAGGTTTATTAAAAGTTTAACTAGGGCTTGCGTGACGCCTAAGTTGATAAGGTGAATGACCGCCATTCGGCTGCTGGTTCCTATTAAAAAAACTGTGTTACTTCTTTCAACATTACCGAACATCGCGTAAAAAATATTCGATATATCATGTCATAAAAATAAATGTTTTAAATAAAAAAAAAAAAAAAAAAGTGCTATTACTTGTGTTACTTTTGTTCTTGCTTCCCTTCTCCTTGGACTTGTCTTTGGTCAGTCGGGGCGAGATGAATTCGCGCAGTATGCCAACGATGGTGTAATTGGCGACGTTATCCTTGCAGTTCTAGAAAGAAAAATAAACGACGATTTGTATATTTTCTTATGCGATATGTGATACAAAGAAACACGTAAACTTCCTCTCGCTACGCGATAATGAAAAGAAAGAAATTAGAAAAAGCACGCGAACGGCACGCGAGCAATTATTCTGATCTGCTTCTCTGACACCCTCGGGAATTAGAACAGACGAATATCCAACTTTACACGCTTCACAGCTTTCTCGACGTGTGTCAGACAAAAGCGGAATGTGTCGCGTGACATCGTCGCGCTATTTCGCAGATAACGCTAATTACTGCCGTTATTCAAACTCGAAATTGGCTCCACGCTGTGTTGATAATGTGACTCTAAATCTCTCTTTCGCACGTACAATCATCAGCTATTAACACGCGATCAACACGCTCATCCGCGGTACTAAGTTAACGATTAACACGAAAGACACGTAACATAGACGAAAAAATCTCGCCCAAAAAAAGAGGATAACTTTGATTAAAAATTATTCACCTCCAATAACGCAATAAACGATTCCCCGGCATTTGTGCGGCAGAGCTTTTCCAACGTGCGCTCTCGTGTCCGTCGATCTGAAAAAAAAAAAAAAAAATAGATATAGATCAATAAATCTTCGTAGCGCCTTCCTGTTGCGCGTTTTACGAAATGCTTTATGTTGTTTATTTATTATAGCGCGCGTAAATCGCTTAAATCGCGATTTATTCAGCGCGGATACTCTTAGTCTTGCCAATGTCAGATCAACATTTTAACACGTACAATACGTTGTTTCAGAAATTAAGGATATCATTGGACGTTCTTGCACTTGGCGCTGCGCCAATTGGAACCAATGTCATTAGAAAAATATATGTTGCGACATGTCAAGCGAAATGGCACATTTTATGGCTGCAAATGTCATCATTAATTGCAATGTGTAACACAATTCATACAACATAAATCAAAATGTCTGAAAAATTTCTCTTAATATAAATTAATATTTAAATATTTGCAAATATTTTAGCGTCTGACGTCACGGCTATAAACTGCGGTGACGTGAAAGCGAGTATTTAGGCAACATCCAACTGTGTGTTGCAAAACGCTGCCCGCTATTAGTCGCGATCATGAATATGTAGCGAATATGCCGAAATTGAAACCACAGTAAGTTTCGTGATTTGTGGAAACACCAACCAAGAGGATCGGTCTGTAGCCCTTATCAAAATTGGCACACATTCAACACGTTCGGTACGATTCGACTCACGTATCGTGCGGAATCACAGTTCTCTGGACGATGGCCAACAGATCTGTCGTCAGTGTTACCGAAAGTCATTACGTAATCTGAGTAACAGAGGCGGTTCTCTTCTGTTTTAAAATAACGAACGATAGAGCGGCCGATCGCTGTTCACACACCTGTTCGCCAGTTGCTTGAAAGTACGTGATAGAGATCGGCGGATCAACATTGATAAACATACATGTACAAGACACAAAATTATATCAATATTATGTAATTAAAGTAAAAAGACTTGAATTTTTTTTAATATAAATTTTAGGTATATACTTTTCGTGCTTAAAGTATTATACGAGCGGCATAATAAAAGCGTAATGAAGTGGTCGGTGAACTATAACTTTTCTTCGCTATTCATTGCAAAGCAAATCACACGAGAATGATAAATAGCGCAAGTTCAGTTCCACGATTTTCGTGTTCGTCGATAGTAATAATATACCGGCACGAATGTCTAAAGTGTGTCCGCAATCTTTGTTGATTCGTTCTTCAGAACTTTGTTATTGCGACAATTCGCTCGCTCATCATACGAGAATTGAGAATTCGTACTGAAAGAAAACACGTACCTGACGACGTGATACGCGCGTGAATTTTGGCCACCGTCGTTCTGAGCGCGTCGCCGGTTTCCTGCGGTTTCGCCGCGTGGTTTCGGAGCTTCTCCAACAAAGCATCGCTCACAGCCTCGTCCGCGCTTTTATTACCACCAGCTGACATCACACTAAACCGCACCGCAAAATAACGATAAATGTCAATTTACTTCTCCAACAAGATCAGCTCCAGCTGAAAATCGATCGCGGCAGAACGTGACAGAAAGCTATCGATTTCTGATGTATATTTCTGATGTATATTATGCGCAAAAGCGTACAATGGATTTCTGTCTACGATGATAAATGACAGGATTAGAGGCTGCAAGCTAATGTTTCACTCTGTCGTATAATGTACCTGAAAAAGATGATTAATGATTATTTTCTCACGTATGCACATTTGTAAAAAATGAATTTTTCTCGGGTTTTTATTGACATACACTCAATCGTAAAAAAAAAAAAAAAAAAAAAAAAAATTGCGCGATTGTTAGCGACGAGAGAGCTCTTTGTAGTATTGATAAATCTCCATTGGCTTTCGGCCAGCGCGGTCGGAAGTCGGCTTACGATTTGCAATCAGCTGATCGCAGTTAGTCAATGCCGCGGGAATTAAAGTCACCATTGGAAAACCGACACGCATCGGAGCCAAGGTTAATTAACGCGACCGACTAGGTGAAATGAGACGCTCTAAAATAAACCGAGGAAGCAACTTAGGAGGACCTCATTATTGGATTATTAAAAGTGTCACAGCGTATTACCCATCTATATCGTACGCTAATTATTGAACTTGGCTGCGTTGCTTAACCTCTTCGCTCGTCCGCCACGTAGTGCGACACGTGTCCAACTGTAATACAGTTACTTGAACTGAGTATTGCACGGGAGTTAACAGATTACCCGTAATGTCAGCCTACAATGAAATACTCAGAACGATCAAAATGCATTTGGTAGTGACAATCGTACCGAAGAAATTAAAATTGTGTTGACAAACTCAAGAGCAACTACATCACTTTTAAAAAATATATATATTATAATGAAAAACTAAAATCAAACTAAGTGAGCGAGAAGATTGAACCAATATGAGCCAAACGCTGTTAATAGTGCGTAAGTTATTATATTATTTATTCAATAAAAATTATCAGTAGCGCAAGTCTTAAAAATCGATCGCTAAAAGAGAGACATCGACCTTGAGTTGAGTCGTGAAAAATGAAATTGCAAAAAGAATGAAATGTCTAAAGATGAAACGTCATCAAAAAGTCAAATTAAGAATTCGAGAGCATTATTTTTTACTTTTCAGTTTCTTTTTTTACAACACAAACTTTATTGCTAAAACATCGCAAGAATACGATATTGCTACGTATGAATTTTGCAGATATTGTGGTAATTTTTCAAGAATATCTTATGCAATAATCTTGTGAGATGATACAAATGCAATGTTTTATCAATATTTGCTGCGGAGCTTTCTTATTTATTTTAATTGCTTATTATGAGTAATTCTTATGAACTATATGCGCGAAATATGAACTTGCAAAGCACTAGAAAGCTAAAGCGGAAGGCATGCGGAATACTTGGCTTGAAGGTACTTCAATTTTTCAAACATACAAATACAAAAAATAAGAACAAAAATTGGTGTTTATTAAAAAAAAAGATTTATTGATAAGTCTTAAAATACATAAAGATGTTCTGAAATATATTCCCTCGCGATCTAAAGATACAACGTGTGTAATTCGATACATGTGTACATATCCTTAAAGAATTAAAGCGATGCGAGTGAGTTATTATTGCATTAATAAGCGTGTTGCGTCGTTGCGCTAACGAGAAAAAGCTGCGGTGATTGAACGCAAGTCCGTAGAGAACGCAAGTAACAATTATGAAATTTCTTTCACTCTAGCTCTAGCTCGTTAAGACAAGTAATTCACGATAGATATAACATTCCAGCTCCTCGGGCACCTTTAATAATGACGTATTCTCGGCCGATCTACAGATGTTGCTATCAGTATGCGAGCAACAATTAATGAGAACGCTCGGTATTCGCATCCAGCAATTCCACATAGAACTTAATTGGAGCATAAATGCTTCGCCGAGCGTATACACAACAAATTGTAATCGGCGATACATCGGGGCCGAGTGCAGCCTCGTCAAAAAATAAATAGACGAAGAATGAATGAGATAAATACAGCGCGCACACACGAATATACCTGCGGGAAACCAGATTATTATCTTTCATCTCGATTTATTGCCGATTTGCACGAAATTCTCTCAAGTCGCTCGGGGCGTTCTTAAACTAACATAATGTGTAATCAGATGCTATATAATTACTTGACAATATGAGCGAAGCTTGTATTCATCACGTCAACTGCGGTTCGCGAATTTTTTTCGTTTTTGATACCTACATATACATAATATAATACAGTTGATGTCAAGGTATGAAACGCGTATCGCTCTCGATAACCGTGCAGATAAATTTAGCAATCGAGATAAGTGTTTTCAATAAAGTAGTATACCGCATGTATATCGGCGAGTGCGAACTGATCGTCGACCGGGAATGCGATAGAAATGGCGAGCACGCACATGCACACATACACACACTATTCTGTCTTTTATAAACTTTTTACTCTTCCTGCTGAACATCATCTTCGTCGACTGGCCGCGCCGCCGCCATCGGTCGTTGATTCTCTTTATCGCGGTTCTCTGGTGCGCCTTTCATGTCTTCCACATTTATTCACTTTTCTGCGAAAATAAATTTCAATATTGTATAACGGTTTTGGAGAGCAAAAAGACGATATTTGCACACGGCTCTTTCTTCCGGAATAATAAATCGGTCAATTAAATATTGCATGAGAAGCTAATCTCTCGGAAAAGAAGAAAAAGAGACGAGATTCTCTCTTTCTTTCTCTCGACGAACACGCTCTTTGCGAAACTCGCGAAACGATCCATGCGCTTTGCCACTCCGAGGCGGTTTGACGTTTCTGCATGCCAAAACTATGTTTAAAGCACGAGGCACGTTTATTTTTAGCGACGGACGCGCTTTCCGATGAGATAATCGCGCCCCCTTTCTTCTTTCTGCATCCCCTTGAGTTTTCCAGCATCATCTCATCATCGAAAATAAATTTATTTCCCTCTTTAAATCCGATTCTTGGAACATCCATTATTATATAATATTATATATTAAAAAATATAAATCAGCAG
Organism: Pseudomyrmex flavicornis; assembly: GCA_014825475.1. Lineage (NCBI taxonomy): Eukaryota > Metazoa > Arthropoda > Insecta > Hymenoptera > Formicidae > Pseudomyrmex > Pseudomyrmex flavicornis. Next base: position 15,758 of record QVNW01001852.1, read on the forward strand.
AAAAAGACGTGACTCTAGAATTCGATAGAGTTTTCGAAATAGAGTCTCTATCTGGCAGAACGAAGCACCTGTCCAAGCTTTGAAATTTCTCGCGAAAGCTCGGAAAAATAATTGCTGTTTATTTAGCAAGCGCCATCAAAAGAGAGAAAGATTGCGGAATCGCGTTTGCCAAAATCTGAAAAGTAAATTATTTCGCGACGCGTTATCCATCGGTCTCTATCCGAAATGTCATCGGTTCCGCGAGAATGCGAAAGGACGTTGGGATAAATTACGTATAAGTAAACACGTTGCAAAATTTCGTTTGGCAGAGAAAATTACATAGAAATGGAGAGCCAAAACGTGCGAGTTGCAAGCGCGAAACAAGTTTGCTTGATGAACTTTTTCTGTTTGTATGAGCGCGACACTCCTTGAAACTGAAGGAAAATCGGCGGAACTACCGGCCCGTTTCGGCGACCGAAATAGAAAATAAGCCGGTGTGTATTTCGGTTCACTTGACTTTCATTGTCGGAAACAAATGAGATTTGAGTTTTAACTCCAAAAATGTCTACTGTACCGCACTATATTCGGATCTCTAATTTCTCGAAGATGTCGAGCTTGACAGTACAGCTCTCGGGAAAGAGGAAAAAGAGCGTCTTCTGAAACATTTATAACCATTCGATTGAATGAGTTCACAAAAGAAAAGAAAAGCAGATTATTCAATTAATTATCGGATTAAATCAACGACTTTCTCGTGAAATAACAGTCCGCTGAGGAAGGAAATCGCGTGCAACTGTCACACTGGCGCGTGCTTATTCACGTGCGGCACGTTCGACGGTATGAAGACATTTGTCACGAAACAACACCGCGCATTATTAAATAAGCGACGCGACAGACGGATATGACGGAGATGATATAAGAACCGTTCGATCATCCGCGACGAGAGAGAGAACGTCGAATTCTCGTTTTTTCTCGTCAGGGTTCCATTCTGCGCCGTTGTGATCGACGATCCTGCACCACTGACTGGCGACGTTGCACGACCCCGGGCAACCTTTCGACGACTAACACCAGCCGAACGTCGGGATCAGGCACGTCGGCGCCAGTCTCAGGTGCATGCGGCACTTGTTGATAAAACGCGAAAGCGGATTGATTAGAGGATGTGCGAAGTTTCGCGAGCGCAGTCGCAGACTCTCTCTCTCACGAGGCTTCTCTATCGATTGCGGTGCTCTGCTGTTGTTCGAAAACTGGTCCACCCTCTTCTCTCGCGCGACAACGAGATTGCTTTATCCTGCGGAAACGCGAGCTTTCGATTTTGAAATATTCGATATTGAAAGCGAACATATATCCGATTTATTTTTTCTAAATTTGTGCGTCACCTTTTCATCATTCCAATCATGCAATAATTGTTCTCCGATATATTAGTTAATTATCGATAACCTAGTATTCATAAACACAATTTAGTATAACTTCTTTCTCTTTTAAAATAACTAAGTATAAAATACAGTATATTATGCAATTTTTATTTCTTATGTAAACAAAAATATTATTAATAAGTGTTTAATTACCACATGAATTAGGACTCCAAAAAGTAACGTCTACGTTTGTGATATTGTTAACCTTATCTTCGATGACGTTTAGGTAACAAATTCATCCCATACCGTAGTATCAAAAAAAGAAAGAATAACTCCGGACGAGATCGATGTGATATTGCATCTTCTTTTAACAGTCGCTATCTGTCTTGTTGACGTGCACACGAGGATTTGTCACAAGCGTGTCACGTGCTTCGGTTTTGCACGAACTTCGTTTTATCAGAGGTCCTCATCAAGCAAGCCGATATTCGGCAGAGTCGCGTCTTAACGTCATATTTCCCGATTATATTTATTTATCTGATTATATTTATTTATCTGATCATGGGACTTGGCATAAACGTCAGATTATGGCATCACTACTAAATTTTGACCGCCACTCTTCATCAAGGTGAAAGATGTTGTTTGACGTACACCCACGTGACTCTCTCTGTTTCTAGCAGCGTTAATAATCGTCGAGACACCAAAATCGTGGCGCGAGGCCAATGGAAGGGGTTGCGGAGAGAATATTAGAAATTTAAATCCAATTTCGTCGCGAGACGAGTCATCAGACTCATCGGTCACGCCCTTCTATTCTAAGCGCAAAATCGCACCGATCTCAACCGGTTCACGCGATCGCTAAACCCGGAATACTCACGCTAGTTTTAGAGTACGTGTACATATATACTCCGCGCCGACTTTTCTTGAGCTCCGTTTAGAATTACAGAGCGATCGATGCACGCACACATGCACACACCTGTGTCTTATCGATCGCTGCAATCTCTTGCAAACCATTCTCGCGGAATTTCATGTCTGAAGAAGTCGAAATGCTTTTCCTTTATCTCTCCGGATTTAAATATATCGGTTCCCAGATCGGGACTTTTCCATTGCCTTTTCAAGTAAGTTGCATGTTAAATGTAGTGAGAGAGATCGCAGATAAAAATTTACTATTTTTCGCGTAAAAACTGTTAAATCTCTCCTCTTTAAACTCCGTAATGTTATACTACGACTATAAAAAGTTTATAATTTTAAAAAGTTTTTACGTATTTTTCTGTACAATATATGTGCAGCACATTTATTACACGCGCAGTCTCCTCATATTTCTGCGACATTTTTTGCGCGCGAGTAAAGGCAACAAGCTGAGCTGATCAGAGACTATTCAGCACTATGGAATTCTATTGAAGAAGTGTTTCGTTCACCCCTGAAGCCGGTACTGAAAGCACTCAACCGTCTCTCGCTGTCATCATATGTGTACGCAAACCTCGCTCTCCGCGGGTTCCGCGTTGAAAAAGAATAGAAGTGCGCCGTATTTTACTCGTAGAGTCTTGCTCGCGAAGACGACGCAATGAGCAAACGTTCGCAGGAGCAAAAAAAGTCGCGGATGATATTCGACGAGGTGGGGACTTCGCTCTCGAGGCAGGAATATATAAATCGCAGGTAGGGCTGAAATTCTGGTTAGTACACGGATACGATCTGAGACTATTGGCAATCTGCGGATCGAGCGATGCGGGTGAGTCCATCGAGTGATTCATTTGCTCGGAACCTGTCATTGTTCGACTGTTTATTTGCATCTCGTCTAGTGTGTCACATAGTCTTTTAATTTATTGTTTTTTTCTATGTAATTCTAAAATATCTACGATTTTATATGATATTGAAGTTTTATTATTGTTATACAATATAAAATTAGATTGATAGATATATTTTTATTATTTTATCAGAAAATTAGTTATCGTTTTATTGCATGTATGTTCTGTGCGATCATACATAAGTAATACGAAAATGAATTTAACATAAAAAATTTTTCAGTTTTATTGAAGCTATTTTTAAATCTCTCTATGTATTAATGGATATATTTTGTTATCATATATTGCTGACGTCATGTTGTTTTTGTGCAAGATCATTTTATCTCGTTTACAATTCGGCGGCGCCATTCGTATGCGATACGTGACACACGCACTGATGGACAACTCCGCAAACATCATTTCAAAAAGTCGTTGCTCACATTCGTCGTCTATATGTATCTCATTTGCATTAGCACATGTATTCGACTCTGATAATATCGATCAGTAGAGAAACCGCAAAAACTCTACATTCTGATGTTATATCGTTATTTATTTTTTTTTTTTTAACTTGAAATAAATATTTCAATTATACCAATTATTGCGACGTATAAATGATAAGCTTTCCGATTTTAAATTTTTTCACAGGATTTGTTCGTGATTTTCTTTGCGACGATGGTCGGTACCGTGGTACCAAAACCGTTATGGCCACCTTTAGTCGGCAATTACATATATTCCACGCCTGAAATCAAAGCACAACCGCACTATTTGGCCGCGTATCAACATACGCACTCTCCGTATTATGTTTACAATGTATTATATAAATAGCATAAAATGTTTAAGTTGTTTGTACTGCGACAATCACACATTATTTTATTTTTCTCAGATTCATCCGAACATGGGGAGTATACCCACTATTTACGGCAAACCGGGAATTTCTCACATTCCCGCTTACAGTATCTACTACGGTACACCGATTTACGATTTTCGAATCCCATTGAGTCCGGTAATTAATTAATTTTTAAAAAAAATTATCTACAAATTACATATATACTACGAATATATGAAACTAAACATCAGAAATTTGTAAACACGCGCGTAAACGTACGTGTTTGTTTCAGTTTTATCCCATGTTGTCGCCGGGTCTACCTTCTGGACCGGTAGTTCCGCCGACGCAGGAGCCGCCTTTCAACGAGGACGATTACGACGGCATCGAGAAATTAGATGCGAAAGTCGATCCAGACAAGGAGACAAAGAAGCCGGAAAACATCAGCGAGCAAGATGATTCCATAACTGTGGAAGCATTATAAGATAATTTTTCTCGTCACGCATGCAACACGTGCAAACGCGGAGAGAATAAAGATGTAATTGTATGGAATGATATACACGTATTTTCTTTATTTGCATCGCATTATTATTGCGTCTATATATAATATTGCGCGTGAGTAATTTCATTTTGTGTTAATTAAGATAATCTTACCGATCAAAACCAAAATCTGTACTGATGTAAAAAATGTGCAAGAATAAAAACCATTCTCTACAACAGACGTTTTATTTCATCGTCACCGCTCAGGTCACGAACGATTATTGAAAACAAAACAAAACACGATTGAAATAATTTTTTATAAATAAATCGAATCAAACGTGATCATATTTCTTTTACGTTGTTTTTTTTATTGTTTATGTACAAGAAAAAAAACTATTTGCAAAAATCCGACACTGATTTGATATCGCCTCAAAAAAAAAGAAAAAAAAAAGGCAAAGCGCCGATAATGCGATCGTTGTTACAAAGAAGAAACCGAGGTTCCTTGCCCCCCGAGAAATTCGCGATAAAAGGGGTCAAAGATTGAAGTAGCCGTTTGCAGAAGCAACCAGTACATCGATTTCCTCGGATGCGCGTGCACGAATGTGACGTGAGAAAATGATCGTTGTCGGCCGTAAAACACCACGGTTGATCGGAGTGATCGCGATGCTCGTTCTTCTCGCGAGCATATCGTTGTCGGAATCATCTGCGTGTGTGAAAAATATCAGAAATAGCAGGCTATTCAGAAGACTGAGAATAGGAGTCCACAACGATCGACCATCTTATGACCAGCAGCCACTCATGATCGCGCCGGTGGTCATAAAAATGATTGAGCATTCCGACAAGCGCAACGAAAACGGCGTCGTGTCGTTCAATTGCACCGACGACACTTGCAGAGACGAGAAACTCGATCTCGACATTAGTAAGTTAGAAGACAATTTCCTTCCCGACGAGGAGTCGTTGCGATACAGCGTTATTCCGAAGGCGTACGAGCACTTCGTGTCGAAAAAGAACACGGGATCGCACAGATACAAACGCAACGTTTCGGAACCCATTCTCACGGGGACGAACAAACCATGGAAACCGTTGAAAAAGCAGAACAAGATAAAAGTTCCGCTGTACGGAACGTCTCTTGGAAGTTACATGAAAGTCGTGCATCCTTCGACATCCTTGGGCGAAGTTGGCAGAACGAAACGAAGTATCGACGACTATCCGTCGCGAGCTAGAAACGCGAGTGATTATTACGCGCAGCGTAGAGCCGTAATGGAAAGATACCACGCTCGGCAGCGTGAAATAAACGCGCGATACGCCAACAGAACCGGCTCGATATCGAAAGCTAGCAACAACGCCACTCAGCTCAGCTTCCGGCATCTCAATAAAGACGCGGCGGAGAAGGACGCGACTTTTCGTCATCCGTCCGTAAAGATCGATCCGATATATAATGGCAACGAATCACGGAACACAATACCAAATAAGTCGGACAATCGACGAAACTCCGCTCCCGAAACTGACCTTGGCTTCAAGTCCGACCCGAGTTTATCGCAGGCGCGAAGCAGCGATAATGTCGAAAGAAACGCGTTGGATTATTACGTCACACCTTGCCCGAACGTGTCTGGCACTTTTGCGCCGAAAACGCGATTGAAACATGTAAACCGCACTTATGAAACGGATAACGTAAGTTACAAAGACTCGATCTAACGATACGTGTGACCACGTGGCGTTCTTAATCGAGATCATTTCGAATTATCGTTAAAAAATAAAAAGAAAATTGTTTTTCAGAGCACCGATCACGTTATCTGGGGGACGTGCGAAGGAAAGATCGTGTATCAACATAATTTGCTCTTAGGCATAACGGGTCCATCGACTATCGACACCGTGTTCGAGGTGATACTCGAGGGTCCGCTTTGTATCACTTGCGTGGAGGCGATCCAATTCAACAATACCAGAGCGAGAGTTACACTACATTCCGGTGGACGTGGTCAAGGATATGTAAAACTATTGTTAAAAGGTTACAAGAATGAGGGATTTTCTTACATAATAAAGATTTGGGGTGTTCAGAAAATTGATCAAAACTGTAACGTAGACTAGTCACACGAGGCGCGAAAATTGTTCGATCGAACGAACCGATTTGTTTTTCGTAAAAATTTATTTTTTACATGTATGCGACTATGAAAACATTTTTTATGTAAAATTTATATTTCGCGAACACACACGCACACACGTATACATATCAATGATTATTATGCCGATTAGAATTTGTTTAGAATCTTATTACGAAAATTAGCGAATATGTTATTCGGAAGCACAAACATGAAAACGAACTGTACGTAAAGATTACATTCACACGGAAGTCACGAAGAGAACATTATAAGAAATAATTTTATAAAAAAATAATCTTTGAATACGTGTCTTCTAGTATAACATTATACAATAACACTAACTTACAAATATATTTAATTCGATCAGACAAATCGTCGTACAAATTGGAGCAATTAGACGAACTACAATGATAAACACATTAAGTGCCAATTATATATTTGCGTACAAGAATAATATCCATAAGCTAATGAATATTACTATTATCTATGAACACGTAACAAGAAATGTATAAATCCTTCATCATGTATAGACCTATTGTTTTATTTAAAGTATGTAAAAAACCTACTTTTGGCATCGTTATGAATTTCTTTTTCTTGTCATTCGTCGTGTAATTTAGTTCTTGTTTTTAATTCCTGTACTTCTTCAAGATTTCTTCGGCACAGAGGTCGGAAGAGGCGGGGGCGGTACGTCGGGTATCGTTTGCTTATTGTCGTTTTTCATTCTCTTCTCGTCGTGGAAACTCGGTAACAAAATGCTGGTTTTCTTCGGATTGGTCGCCGGAATCGGTTCCACGGTGCTGAAAAGCTCGTAATCGATGTAATAGGTGCCGGGCACGAAATACGGATTGAAGTTGTTGTAAGTGTAAACGTACGGCACGTAGTATCGAGAACGATAGTTCGGATAGAAGCTCAGCGGCTCCAGTTTCTTCGGGGAGTTGTTCGTCGAAACGTTCCTCGTGCTGTCGCTCTTCGAGTCGTCAAACTCGTCGACTCGACCAGACGCGACGAGGGAGCCTGCGCTTGATCGTTCCGGAAAATCTCGCCGCCAGATAACGCGGAATAATGCACAACTTCCGGCACGACGGAGTGAGGCGTTATCTGCGTGTAATAGATCGGCGGCACGTAAGCGGTTCGTTGAATTATCGGTTGTATCACTGGGATCGCTCGCGACGGCGACAGGTTCTGATTGCTCGTGATTACGGCGTTGTAAATCTTCGGTACCCTGAGAAGACCCGGCGCGGCGGCAGCGACGACTATCAACGCGCACACAATCAGTAGCTTCATCTAAAAGAATGTTTTTTTTTTTTTTTTTTTTTTTTTTTTTACAGT
>QVNW01001853.1:0-20032 GCA_014825475.1 Pseudomyrmex flavicornis
TGAAATAAATAACGGGGGACAGAGAAGGAAGCGAGAAAGAGAGATAGAGAGGAGGAGGTTAACATACTGCCTTGCAGCATGAATAATTTACACTCGCTCGAATTTAAATAAATTCGCCAGCCACTGCCGCCATTGTCGGTTCAAAAACCGTAAGCACGTAATCTCGACTCGAAAGTTGTTTACAGTCGCGCATTTTGCGCGCAGTTAATTTTAAAACGAACTCACGAACAAATTTGCCGGATACCGTAGCGTATCTCTCGTCCCTCTGTCCTTTCTCTTTTCTCTCTTTCTCTCTTTGTTGTTATCTTCATTGGATTATTTATATTATTCCGCAAAATTATTTAGAAATCCGTCAATTAAATCTTCCGTGCAGGCGTTCGTAAACAACTTAAGTGACGTAAGCTAAGAATAACACGACATTTATAGCAAACAGCGAGCGACACAACAGGAAAACAATGCGACTCGCGATAATCCGTGGATCAGAAAAAATTACACAATATCCGAAGAGGTCATTACTTTATTTTGCAGCGATTATTGATAACAGCTAACTGCCGATATTGTAATGTTCTTGAATCGAAATTCAGATGCCATTGCGTTAAATTTGAACTCTTCCTATTTTCGGCTGATCTGACTGAATTCCGATAATGAGAGAAATTGAGCATTGTAACTGAATTTGTTTGGCGCGCGTAATATCCTTTCTCGGCGGATAAAAAAATAACAAAAAGAAAGAAAAGATCAAAAGATTATGAAAATGTGTCATAAGGTCGTCGGCGGTGACACGTGAAGTACGAATGATCGAGCGAGATTCCGTCGTTTCGGAGAATGTCATTGTATAAGCGTATGTCAACGGATGATGATGTCTCCGGATCGAAAAACATATTTGGTCCATGGCTAGTTGTTGATACGATAATATCACGCAAAAACAGAAGCTTTTGAAAGTCTCCAAAGCAACATCAAAAGATTTTCGGGTGTTATTTCGCGGAAACGTTAAAAAAACAAAACAAGATAAAGAGTAAAAAGAGCATTCTGTTATTTTCCTGAGTTTTCCGTTGAGTATAGTTGGCTGTATTCGTCTGACGCGATCACAAACAATGAGAGCGTTTAGAATGTTATAATAGATAATACTCTCATTAATGTACCTATCATAACGCACATATCAATACAAGAGAATGATCATCTGTACGTTGAGCGGAATGTACTCACTCTGAAGTAAATTTTGTATACGTAATGCATAATTCCCAATTTTTCCTCGATTATGATGCAAGTAACGCGGAACACTCTCGGAACAGCCTTCACCTCGAGACTTCCATGCGAACGGAAAAACAGTTCAGGATAATCGCGCAACTATAAGACGATGCTCGAGAGTGTTGTTACTTAAACATTATTTAGTTTTTGCTATCTCTTTCTGTTAATTTTTTTATATAAATAATATATAACAAAAATGTGATAAAAGTGCGTTAATAAATTACAGCAATTAGAAATGAAATTTTTATATATATATATATATATATGTATATATATATGTATATGTATGCTTGTAAAGTTTTACTCTTTTATAGCATGTCGCAGTTCCGTTAATAACTAAATACTTTATTTAGTTTATGTATGTATATATGTTGCACGTTCGATGGCAATAACGGTAATCACGAGCAATAGAAACGTTATTGCCGCGTGCGTTTTGATTTTCCACCCCCATAAAAAAAAAAAAAAACATTTCTGATGCTATCTGTATTTTCTCAACTTTAAAACAAAAAGATATCTTCGGACGACCATCACGCGTCGTCTGTTCTCGAGACAGATCGCAACAAAGTCGAAACATATTATTGCAGGTCGACTGTTGTTCTGTCGAAATCTCTTTGCTTCCGAAATCGAATGCATGCGTACATACATATACACATGCTTTTGTGGAAAGTAACTTTGTGATATATTCTAATATCCAATTTCACGCTTTATCACACTTGGTTTGTTTTGCCATACATAGTTCCGTAACAATTGTAAATTATTTCATTTTCTGGACGACGTCGTAGTCCAGAAAATGAATTAGAAAATAATTTTATCATCGTACGTCGATCAACAAAGCGATTGATATCACGATCGATACAAACATCCCACACAATGTTGTCGCATTCCTTCTATGAACGTGATACTGATTTGTATTTGGACTTGTCATTCACTTTTATCTGATATCTAACAAATATTATATCACTATTTCGCTGTCATACGCTGTCATACGCTGCACCACGTACTTTGCACTTTCTTTTTTTACTCACTTGAGAAACTTATCACGATCTAGCAATAGTTTCTTCCGGTTTTTTTTCACTTGTAATCAATGAGCCTTAATTAGCAAGCGAGATTAATTCACAATATACTCTTTCTCTAATTAGAATTCTTTTTCTATATATATTTATTTTCTGTAGACCTCTATTCTCTCAGTCTGTAGTTTCCGAAAGAAGGCTTATGTTCTGTCAAGAAAACGCCGCGCCGAGCAATCGTATTCAATTCTGTTTTTCTCTGAGTCTTTCTTCGTCGAACGAACGCTTTTACTCCGACATTGGCAGCGCGTGATCCAATTTAGCCGCGCTCGCTCCCGACACGTTCCTCAGCGTCTGCGAATGCAAAACATCTCATTCACGGACAAAAGTGCCAGTCGCCTGCACCAATAGGCGTAGTCCCTTACCTGCGAGAGCGGCAAAAACGAGAGTAGCGACGTTTGCACGCGCGAAAAAGAGAAACACAAGAAAAAGGAAGGAGGCAGACAACAACGGCAGCGGCGATGGTTAAAGAGAGAACGTCACATTCTCCTTCGTTTTTCTTCGTCTCCCTTCGTTTTCCGCCCGCACGCCGCGTCTCGCGGTGGAAATGGGAAAGGGAGACAAAGTAGGAAGGGTGAAACCGCGCGTACCGAGAGAGAACGCGGAGCGCCATAAAACGGAGAAAGAGAAAAAGCATAAGAGAGAGGAGAGAGAGAGAGAGACACGATGACGGAGAGAAGACGGGAGAACGCGCGCGGAACTAAAATTAGAATGTCCGTTGGAATGCCGCGCTGGATGCTAGAGTGGTAGTGTATACAGGATGATTCAGCGTGTAAGAAAGAGAGAGAGAGAGGGAGATACGAGAAACAAGAGCAGATATGCGGATAGTTTATTTCGTCCTGGGACGAGGAGAAGGCCTCTAAGGACGCGTGGCAGATATGCGCCGCGGAAAACGAGCGCATACTTGCATGATATTCCAGCGCAGGAAAACGGTCGATCCTCGAGATGTTGCTGAGGTCTTCTGCTGCTTTCTTTTCTTTTCAACGTTGCTCCTTTTTCGTGAACCGTTTATACTGTCGTCGGCCGGAAATAGATTCGCGTTCTGAGAATAGTTTTCAATCTTTCCATCGCGAGATTTTCGCAAAGAAAATAGTAGAAGTACACATGTGATTCAAACTGTATTATTTTCAAATAGGACATTATTTTTGTCATCAGTATCTTTGACTTCGTTCGTACAAAACTTGGTTGACGACACTAAAGAAAATACAGATTGGAACTTAAAAGATAACTTTTCAGAATTTGTAGGCATTATCTTAGGTTTCTCAAGGTTCAAATCTTCTGCTGACGGTTATCGTGAATGTGTTCTATAAATAGCAGTTACCGAATTTTGTGGGACCGTGAGGTCAAGTTCTCTTTGGTGCCTTTGCTGACGACCGAAATTCAAATATCACCGATTGCTTTTCAAATACTTGAACGTAAAGCATCTCCTCTTTTCCGCGCGGATCGCACGCTATCTCTGATCTAAGCAAATTTTTCCGGGTCATTCCATGACGGACTGTCGCTTCACGTATCGATTATTTTTGCTGGGTCCTCATCTTGTGCTCCGATATCTGACGATCGAGGCGCTTTACGTTTTGCGGATTGTCTGATATCTGATGACGATGGTTGTGCTCGTCCTCGTCGATACACAGAAGAAGACAGGAGAACTAGAAAGGAATAGATAAGCAAATAAATAAACTAGCGGAGCAAGGCGAGAGTCAAGGCGAGCGCGCGCGCCTGTAGAGATATCGAGTAGGGCCGGTGATTCTCGGGCGAGCGCGCTTGTCGGTGAGGTCGACGGCCTGGCACGGATGGTTGACGCTGTGGGGTCCGCCTTGTAACCAACCGGCCTGAGAAGAAGAACGAGAAAAGGTAGATAAAGAGAGGAAAGAAAAGGGCCTACCGTCATGGAGAACGCGCCGCGCTTTCGCCCTCCGCGAAGACGATAGCCGTACCCCCGGCTCGGCCACCAGTTCACTCTTCTATCTTCCCCGAACTCAACAGTTTGATGCTCGTTTTTTCTTTCAGTATCGTAAAGAAATACGGAAATATTTTTCAAGTATAGATTGATTCCTACGTGTCTTCGTTCTTGAAGATAGTTTAGATAAGCGCATTCTTTGATCACAATTTTGAGTAGATTTCTCGATATCGATAACTCTTATCATTTTTAGCTCTCTATTGAGCAAATCGCGAGTATGTTCTCGAATGTACTAACGCTTTTCCGTTGACTTATCTTTCTTTTTCTTCCTTTCGTAAAAGAGTGATCGATGGAAGCCGATGACGACAACGACGACGACAAGAAGGGATGACACAAAATTGGAGCGTTGCGTATTTATCGCTCCTATCTCGCCGATATTTACCGTACATACGGCTTTTCGCTGCTAGTCTGTTTTATCGTTCACCCGTTTCATTTTCCTCCAATTCTTCCTTTCTCTCACACCGTTATAATACTTGTGTAACACGCGACCGAAATAAATAATTTTTTATTATATTTCTTTCTTGCCACCGCTTTTCTGCTCCGCGATTTACTTATCTCTTGACATTTCTCCTGTGTTTTCTTCTGTGCTTTTTTCATTATTTACTTTATCTCTAATATTCTTAAGTGTTGTTAACGCCGAGCAGAGATTTATTTTTCATTTTTAATTAATTTTTAAATACTAATTTTGAACATTTTTCATGTAAAACAAAAGAGAATTAAGCAATATTCTGACTCTTGTAAAAATTAACTGTGCGTATTCTGTCCAATCATCACCAATATTCAAATAACATTGTACTGATCAAGATTGTCGCGTGCAAGAACAATTTCTGGTCGGCATTCGTAAACAAATGTTATAATTAATATCGTCTTAAGTTTATCTTCAGATGCTCTATAGCCTGTATAAACGGTTGTATAGCACCGTAAAATAAAAAACTTAAGATAGTCTTGAATATAAGTTCAAAATATGAATATCGGTCTGAGTATCGTTTATCTGAGTATTTTGTTTTGTTATTGTTATTACTTATTTTGCTAAAATATAATAATTGCTGAGAGATTTATTTTAAAAATACTTGGGTATTTGAGAATTTAAACATATTTTTTTTCTTTCCTCAATTTTTTCTCTCGCAAAGTTCTATGCCATAATATAATACAATAATCGTTGGTCATTATCGTCTCTTGTTAAGTTAAAGTTTTCAACAAACACGGAGTGCTCTATTATGATCGGAAAATCATAAAAAGCGCCGGATGTTTAATCAAGTAATAAAACTTAATTCTCCTGCACGTTATATAAACAACACTCCGCCAATCGTATTTTTTTCGTGATATATTTGTCATCTACCAGCCGAGATTTTACGATTTTTTTTTGCGCAGAGAGTTTTATGATTTATTTTTATTGGCTACTTTATCTCGCGTCAAAAATTACGACGAGCTTGTGTAAAATAAGAAGAACCTACTAATCGCTCTTGCGTTTATCATCGCCGAGTTTGTGCATTCTCGCCAAAATCATACGCGGCTTGCGCGATAATCGCTCGGCCTGGGAAAAACAGTTGCGAAAACATTGTTGTGTGTCGAGATTAACTCTCTTGTTGATCACTTCGTCTCGTTATATCACTTCGTTGTTATTATTATTATTATTATTGTTGATATTGTTGTTGTTATTGACTCTGCCGCAACTTGAAGAGATTCGCAACAGTATTTCTCCTTGTCGAACAGCTGTCGCAAATAATAATAATCGTAAAGCTAAATTCAATAAGCCGAGCATAACATTCGCCAGCCGTACGCGCAGTTGTGCATCATCCATCATGCCATAATTTCCAGTAGAGTAACCATAATTATGCCGTCATTATTTGACCCTGATAACATATATCCTTGAAAATTAATGATATGGATAAAAGTATGGAAAAGTTTACGACGTTCACAGCTTTATTCTTATTATACGACAAGTATAAATGACGACGAAAATCAATCAATGGAATTTTTTCTTTAAGTCGAGATACAAGTTTTTAAAGAGTTTAAAAGATTTTAACATAAAAATTTCACGCGTTCTGAATTATCGAAAAAATTGCGATTAAAATCTGAGCTTTCAGGACATGCAAATATTAAATTTTATATCTTTAAATATCTTGTTCACGGAAAAAATGGAGGAACAAGTAGATACAATGAAACATTTTTTGTTGATTTACGAAAGCGAAAGAGACTTGTTGCGATCTTCGTATAGGAAGCTTTTTTTTGGTGGAAATGCAATAATGATTGTAGGAAGAAAGTTCGATCGAGAAATGAAGAACGGAAATGAAGAACGATTAGAAGCGCACGAAAGGGACTTTTATCTAGCGAGAATTCGAGATCGTGATTCTCTTTTGAAACAAAAATTATCGACACTTTCTCGGCCGGGGTAAGCGGTTCGGTCTCGCCCCTCGATCATTGAATTTCATAGCTTTCTAAATGCGTATTTAATAGTATTTAATCATAATATTCTAGCCTCCTGCAAATGGCGAGCAGATACCAAATGGAACATCTGTTGCTCAACCTGCATGACGTTATAATGTCTTTTACGCTCCAGTAGCGATCCCTTGGTAACTTTTTTTGCATCGAGATGCAGAACTGGAGTTTGCGTGAGAGTCGTTTAGCACGGTATAGTAAAAAACATCTTTTTTAACGGATTATTATTACGCATTACATTGAGAACGAGGTTGCTCAATAATCTCTTCCGTGGTAACAAGGGGAAAACGTTCGCTCATCGTTCTTAGTCTTTTCGATTTTGCATCGCAAACTTATTAAAGCCGTCTTGTATATGAAGAAATTCAAGCAACTTGTTTGACTGGCGATTAGATTACTTTTCCATATATGTAGTTTGCCAAAATGCAAAACTAACACACAAAATAATTAGTTTATAAAAGCGCGATTAGTTTTATAAACTTTGGACTTCGACCACTTGAAGCTTGATCTTTTGGCGCGTGGGCCGCGTGTGCCCGCGTGAATGACACGCTTCTGCCAACTGCAAACGATCGACAACCGTCTCTGTCTTCCGTCGTCATCCTCCGACTCGCGCAGCGTGACCACGTGCCGGTCGTGGTGACGTCACGCTTCCGGTACGTGATTTCCTGGTACCGGACGACCGTTGGCGGATGAGAAGAGTTAAAGTGCCGGACACGGGAGGTTTGGTGCTCACTACCTCCTCTGCGCGTGAGCGTCTCTCGCGTCTTCCGGAGCGGAAAGAATAATGACAGTACCGGCGTTGCTGCAAAACAAGTTCGCGAAAAGGAATAGATCGTCTGAACGTTGCGAATTTTGCTGGTTTATCGTATCAAGATTACTTTTGTTTTACTCGTTAAAATGGGATTAAAACGAAGAATGTTTGGACCTACCTCAATTTTTTTAGATGAATATCGCCGCGTATCGAAAGTTGCTCAATGGAAGTTGCTTTCCGCTCTCGCTGACCTTTCACTCTCCACATGTTATCGAGTTTGCAACTTGTTATCGTATAATGTTTGTAAAGTTGCAAGTCGATAAGTTGTAGAGAGTGGAGCGCGCATGAGACCGGAGTCATATCACGGACAGTGCGCCTGATGAGCCATTCATCTTGTTGGTTGCAGCGTGTGGCGAACCAGGCGCTTACCGTTTCGCCACAGCCGGCAGTAACGGTGGAGGGGCCGGTGTCCAAAATGTCTCCACCGACGAATGACGTGACCAACGGTGTGGTAGCGCCACCTAATACCTTGGCGTCTCGGGTTCCACCAACCACGAATCCATCTCTCACTACCATCAACCCACCGACGCACAAGCGTACTCCGAAGGACTTCATCTTCGGCAAGGTGATCGGCGAAGGAAGTTTTTCTACCGTAAGTTTTACTCTGTTTATTATTGAAGACAAAAGTATATAATATTATATAAATAAAAAATAAATGATACAATAACAATCAAATCTCCAATGCGATTCTCGACAGGTTTATCTTGCCAAGGATATCCACACCAGCAAGGAGTACGCCATCAAAGTGTGCGACAAACGTCATATAATCAAGGAGAAGAAAACCGAGTACGTGAAACGCGAAAAGGAAGTGCTGAACATGCTCGCAAGCGCCAAGCATTCGTTTGTGCGTTTGTTTTGCACCTTTCAGGACATGGAAAGACTCTACTTTGTCCTTTCCTATGCTAAAAACGGCGAGCTCCTGCCCTACATCACCAAAGTGGGCTCCTTCGACATCGAGTGCACTAAATTTTATTCGGCTGAGATCCTGCGTGGTCTCGAGTACCTGCATGGGCTCGGTATTATACATCGGGATCTCAAACCGGAAAACATTTTACTAGACGAGAAGATGCACGTGCTTATCACTGACTTCGGCAGCGCCAAGATCCTCAAGGATGATCCGGAGACGGTGCGAACAACGCCCGTTCCCGACGCAGACGCGCAAGAGGAACAATACTGCAGGGAACGCAAAGGTTCTTTCGTCGGTACCGCTCAGTACGTGTCACCGGAGTTACTGATCGAAAAGACAGCTAGCAGGGCATCCGATCTTTGGGCTCTAGGCTGTATAGTTTATCAGATGGTCGCCGGTCTACCGCCCTTCCGCTCCCGGAGCGAGTACATGATATTCCAGAAGATCCTGAAACTCGAATATGAGATACCGGACGGTTTTTGCGAGTCGGCCAAATCGCTCGTCAGTCAGCTTCTTGTGTTGGATCCGACGAAGCGGCTGGGCGCTCTAGACGAGCATGGCGCCGGTTATCCTAGCATACGGGCGCATCCTTTCTTCGAGGGCGTTGATTTCGAAACCCTCCACGAGCAAACACCGCCGCCGATCTATCCTTACCTACCTGGCACGTCAGAGCATGAAGAGCTGAGATCGCAGTATAGAGTACCTGACAATCTTGAGCCCGGTCTTGATGACAAACAGCTCACCAGGCTCCTTGGACTGGGTATCGGCGAAGACACCGATGACGACGACGACGTTACGACTACCGACACGGAACAGCGCGTCGCTAGCAAACCCGTCAGCAAGACCACTGTGACCGCGGAGAAGCCGATGAGACGGCGGATCAACAACAATGCCGACGGCGGCGCGAACGTCGCCGACTTGACACCGGAGCAGGTTAGAGCGCGGCTGGAGAAGCAACGCACCACGAATCAGTGGCACATTTTCGTCGAAGACAATCTGATACTGAAGCAGGGTTTTGTTAACAAGAGAAAAGGGCTGTTTGCCAGGCGAAGAATGCTTTTGCTTACTACTGGACCGCATCTATATTACGTTGATCCCGTCAACATGGTGCTTAAGGGCGAGATACCCTGGAGTCCCGAGCTGAGAGTTGAGCCGAAGAATTTCAAGATTTTCTTTGTTCACACGGTAAATAAAAAAAAAGTAATTTTATATTTCTTTGACAAAAAATACTGAAACTATATATTTCGATATTACGTACTATCGGAAGTCGCTGTATATTTAAATTTCTATTATTTTTTTCTATACAGCCGAACAGGACATACTATCTCGAAGATCCCGAAGGATTCGCATTGGAGTGGTGTAAAGCGATCGAGGATACGCGAGTCTACTGTTACGGTCTGCAGGAAACGACCGCCGCTTAAAATAGAACGCTCAAGAGAGAAATCGAAGAAACAGACAAATCTGACGAGCAAGTGATAAAATTCGCGAGTGGCGATCGTTGACCAATGTGTTTTCCGATGAAAAAAGATGGCGAATCGATTGTTCGTCATCCCGTATAGCTCATTGTAAAAAGATAGATTAATTAGGTTTATCGCGCGCGCACCGAAATGTGCGCTCTGTACAGTTTAGGCAGAAAGTTATTAGGCAAAAATTCCGAAACGCGATCTCCTTCGTTGCGCGAATCATCGCCGTGTGGTGTCCATTATCACTTACGTCCGCTATTTATTGTCGATCTTTTAGAAAGACTCGCATTATTCACATGCGAGAACCGCACGGCGGTGTTCGTGAAAAAAGCCATTCTAAATTAAAGAAAAAAAAACGAAGGATTAGAGACATTTTTAGCCAAGACTTCGACTGTGTGTATTCACAGCGTTTGCTGTCGTGTGACGTAACACGCGAGCATGAGAGCGTCTTTGCTCGCATGAGATCGAGATTGTATGTTAGAAAAGAAAAACAAAGTTCACGCGTCCAAGTTTTTGATGTTTAAAATTCTTGTGTAATCCGGATCTAACACGACTAAATTTCCATACAAATTGATTAAAAAAAAAAAAACGATTAGATCGTTGTCTAGAAAAGAATTCTCTTGACTAAGATACTTCGGTCGCGTCTCACGGCAGCTATTATAGTACTTCAAATATAATAGTTAAAATTCGCACGTTACGCGCAACAAAAATGCCGGGCGCAATATTTAGATGAAATTACAAACCGCGCGCGACTCCAGCGTACGTCGCCGCGAAGTTAGATGTCAATTTAGTCGAAGTTAGCCAAAAAGAAAGAAACGAAAAATGCAATGAAAGATAGGAATCACCTGCAGCTTTAACGAAAACGCTTTACGTTGCCTGTAAAGGATTCCCGGAATCTCGCGACGTTCCGGACGATCTTTGCTCTCTTCGCAGTGTACACAGTATTCGTCATTATCGTTCATCGTTGTTTCCCTTGTATTGTCGTTCCCCTCCTAAATATTTCTGTAAATATTATAGCGCGTTTTCTACGAAGAGCAGGCCGCGTAAAATCATTTTGTAATATAATAGATACGTAAGTAGAGAAAAGATATTGTTCTTATATCATGGCGTTTTTCTCGTTTAATTTTATTAGATTTCTCGTCATCTAGCCTTCGCAAACTCGAGTGTGTGATCAGTGATCAAAGATGAAAAATATCGAGGAAAAAGAGAAATCGGTGGTTGTAGTAATTTCCGCACATTCGTTTTATATAGAAAGAAGAAAAAGATAACGATGGTGGAAAAAAGATATAACATGGAGAACGAAAAAATGATTCCGTTTCTTCTCCTTTCCGCGATAGACTTCATAAACTTCTTGTCTAAAAAAAGGAGAAAAAAGGAGTCTAAATAGCAATGTAGACTCGTTTGATAGCTTTAAGAGGCGCTAGCAAAATTTGTTTAGAACGTAATGTCAATTAGTTATCGTTGTCTACGTCTATTATAGTATGATTTATAACGTTTATAGCAAAATTAACGATTATTATTGCTCGCATAATTGTTCCGGCAGTCAAGTATTTCATGTAAATTAGAATGTATTTACTTAGACGGCCTCGCGCTTTTCGTTAACTTATTACTGTCGTTACTTGCCTCGAATTATTTATTCTCGTTTTTCTTTCTTTTCATTTTTAAACAAATATACGTGAGGACCGAAGCGTTTGTGTAGATAAAGATTACAAGATTACAACTAGTTTATACATATTGTACTATATATATTGTATCGCTATTACCACTGCGACTATATATTGTACTATTTATATTATTATCTCGCTACTACTATTAACTACATATTATATTATATTATATTGTCACCACTGCGTTGTTGCTACGTGTTACTGCGTACATATATATATATTATATATATTCTATATCACGTCAAATATTGTCGTTAGACTTAGCTGTTTTTAAATGTTTAGATGTAAATATATACGTACTGCCGATTTTGATAAGACAGAAAATCGAGGCGCGATCCGACTGCTTATAACTGCGACTGAGCCGTAGTTCGACTCCATATGTATAATACTTGTAAAAAATTTACTATACATTTAAAATTAATATACATACTTAATGATACTTATAAATATATAAAGTATATAAAATATTTATGAAATGTGAATAGTAGTTAGGCAAAAAGGAACTGTATGAACATTTGTAGATTAAAATCACGTTTAGGTTTAATTCTTGTTGATACTCGACACGGCTCACTCGCGATTTTGCTCTAACGAAAATCTTCACTTTCATTCTCTCTATCCTTTTCTCTCTCGCACAATGAAGACTTAAACAGGGTATTCGGAAGAATGACTGAAACAGTCGATGGTTGCACGTGATGCGCCGTATGAAGTTCGAAAAAATGGTGATTCGTTCTTTTACGGATCGGCATTGTTCTCGCTTGCCCAGTGGCTTTGTCAAAATGACCGCTTTTGGCGAGCCGCGTACGGTGCGTGCGGACAAAAGGCGGCGAGCGAGCGGATCAACCATTGTTGTATTTCGGCCGGACTTCTCTTTTTTTTCTTTTTTCTAGTGAGAACTGACCGCGAGAGAGAACTACCTCTTTAGTTTAAAGTCTTATTTTGGACGAATTGCGCCTCCGATTTTGCAAGCATAATCCTTCACCGAGAAAAAAGTACGTGTATCGCGGATACTTTGATTTATACATTGCGTGAAGTTATAGGGATTAATACGATACATATTTATTGCACGTATACTGTTTTTTCGGAGGAACGAGTATGCCTGCAGTCTAATCGCCGTATTTTTTACTCGTCAACACTTTATTATTATTATTATTATTATTATTATTAATTATTATTATTATTATTAATTATTATTATTATTATTATTATTATTATTATATATTATTATTATTAAACGAAGTACTCGCAAATAGATCGCGCGCGCGTTGTTTCCATCGCAGCAAACTTTGCAGGTTCTACGTTTTATGCAGGCGTTGCAAACTTTTAGATGGAAACATGCACGCATTTTAGGGATGGCACACAGATCTTCCAAAAGGAATTAAGGAGCATTGGCGACAAATGTTATGTCAAATGTCTCTTTCGAGATTCCTGTCGCCCTTTAGATTGTGCGTCAAAAACAGTCATCCCTTTTTCATAGAATATCATAGTCGATTCGCGAATGTCTCCGTAGGACACAGCGAGACGATACGTCCACTAAGAGACGAAATGATAAACGTAAATAGACTAGAAGAAAGATGACGAAGAGACGAATACTTAAATAAAACTCGGGATCCAGATATCTCGCAAAACCGTTTACGGAATCTGCGAAAATACGCAAGCAATAACAACAAAGGCCTTGCGAATAATATTCAGATGCCTACTGTTTCGATACAGCGCGCAGAAACGCTTCAACTATTAATTGCAGTATTACTAAATGTATACAGATTAAATATAAAACACGATACACACATGACACACAGTTTACAAACACAGACAATTACTGTACACAGGCGTAACCCACGAGAAGACTTTGTAAATAGTTAAAATGTATTAATACTATAATAGGTCAAGATCTATTAAGGATATCAAATTTATTTATAGTAAATTTTCCGAAATATCGCATAAACATGTGTTTTCAATTGACCTTGCTGTCTACCTTTATTCCATCTGTAATTAATTCAACATGTTTTACAAATAAAAACAATTTATTTTCTGGAAATAATTTATACAAAAAAGGAGTTTTTAAATTTGACAATTTTCTTGATTATTTTTTAATATGCGTTAATAAATGTCTCTTTAACTCTGGCATATTGTTTGGATACATGAAGCACTTGTGACATTTCAGTTCCGTGTTCAAATAGGCTTTACATTTCTCTGGAGAAATTTTTTTTATTTTGCCTTCTTCACGCAATTGACGGCATATATCTAAAAAATGTAGTTTGTTTTAGATGAAAAACACTTGAGCAAAAGATACCAATCCAAACCTGATGACTGCAAAAAAAAACAAGTTGTAAACGAGTTCCAGTGATGCTTGGTTTTGAGGCAAGGACTATTAAAATCTGTGCTTATTACATGTAAATGCAATCTTTGCATGCTTGGCATTGCGTGATAACCTATGCTGCAAAAACAAAGTACAATATAATGTTAATTATGAAATCTACTTTTTTTAGTATAATTGCATGTATATTTACTCTACAATATACCAGTCTTATTTTTACATACAACTTACAAGAATTCATGTTCAGCTTGTTTTTCTGCAAGACCACAAGCTACATTGTGCATATGCATTAACAAATCATAATGTTTTTCCTTGACATGCCATATAGAGGGAATGTTATCTTTTGGTAAGATCAAATAATGAAATTGTGCTTTCGGATATTTATCTGTGATGACAACTATTTTATCGTCTTCTATAACTTTACTTTCAGGATCTTTCATTGTTTTAAGCAAACCAGATGACCAATGCTCTTTTTTTACTGGTTTACTCATATTTGATTCTGCTTTACGTTTCATTGTCACAATATTTCTTTTTACTTTGTTGCACATTCAGTAGCAAAATTTGTGTATCTAAAATAAACGTAGATAATAATCCTTTTTCTTCTTTATTTATCTTTGAGTTTTTGTTAAGGCTAGTTGCGATCTTTTATAAACTTATATAAAAGACAGTAAAACTGACCATATATGTCACTGATAAATAGTAAAGACTGAGTCATTTGAAAAATATTTAGCAGCTGACATACCTAATGATTAACATTAGTTGATATTTTGCTACTATCAAATATGAGATTATGTCGCCTAACTTACAACACACATCAAGTAGAGAGAAGTCTTTCTCTCAGTGAGACTCTTCTGGACTCTTTTTTATGTATCAAGTGAAACTTGCCAGATTGCATATAAAGCCCGTTTTACATTAAGCGCAAGATGCAAACGCAAATAGCAGATCTCGTAGAATTGACCAATCACGGTCAATTGACTGATTTGATTGGATGTGTTCAGACAACTCAACAGTTGCACAACGGTTGAGAGATATTCACTTATGATTGGATCATACTTTTGGAACCGTCGCAGATTTTGAAGAATAGTTCTATCATAAATGTTGATCTCTCAACCGTTGAGTTTTCTAAACGTAACCATTAATGCGATTATATATATAGTCAATTCCACTCGTAATGTATACTCGCGATAATCCGTAGTTACGTAACCCGTGACGTTTAAAAAAAAAAAAAATAATAATAATACTAGCGGTGACAAAACTTGTCTGTTTCGCGCATATTCCCTCAGGCCTCACAAGGAGTCGCAAGCTCATGACGTCATTGGGCAGCTTTTTTCTCTGTCCAATCAGAAGCGACTATGACGTCACAAGTTGCGACTCTCCCTGTGAAGCTCTTCTATTCTCTACTTGCTCTACCAGAAAGATTCCGTTTCACATATATACATTTATCTATACTATACGTAACATGTATTATAGATAAACGCGCGCATATGCGTGAACGCGGTCATTGACTGCCATTTTTAGGATTGCTACAGATATATGAATTTAGACGCGAAAAGTAAATCGACATGACAGATTGATTAGTCAGCATCGATATTATTTTCGCCTTTCCTTACTAGTGACGGATGTGCAGACATAACTGCTGACACGAGATTTTATCAATATTTGTATTAATTGTGCAATTGTAAAAAATTGGCTTTTGATTCAATATTACGTATTAGACACAAATAAGAAATTCTGCTATTCAAATAAACTAATGAGATTGTAAAACACAGCAAAAGGAAAAGAAGATCTAAGAAGCGACGGCATCTTAGCGAATAACTTTTGTATTTATTTTTATTTTACTCAAATGGAAGGCAATCTCTCTCTTGATAAAGTTGCAACAAATAAAAATAAATAACACTCTCTCTAGCAATAATTACGTGATCATTACTTAAGAGTATATCATTACAATAAATTCAATGATACTTAATAACAAAAAACTTACATATATACCGTTTCCTCGCAATTGCTCACAAAATGTGTTTTCATGCGTACGACGTTATTGTATCCCTCTCTCGATGCAATCGCGCGGTTTATTTGTACATATATATATATACACACACACACACACACACACACATATGTATATATATACATACATACACAATATAGATGCGGTTTATGTGTTTCACATTTTTGTTTGGCTGCGTTTACATTATTCTCGCGCTTGCTAATGCAAGTTACAAAGACACATATATGTATATGCGCACGTACACCGCAGACGTACCACATAAGACAGACTACCAGATTCGCACAGCCTGACAGATCGATCAATCATCCGCAGAATCATGATGAACGACTCGAAATTCAATAATTGCGATGCTAAGCAGCAGTACGGTGCTTGCTATGAGTTCAATTATTAAAGTAAAGACGCGTCATTGTTATGACAATTCTCTTTTTTTTTTATTATCATAACATGTTGATTACTTTAAATAAACTCATTACAGTCAATCTCGTCGTTGCAAAACATACATGTATACATACTTTTTCTCTCATTTTAATATTTTATATATATGTATATACAATAATTTTTACAGAAGAATAAAATCATTATTGTCATGGCAACAGATGGTGACATGAGTGATGATTTTTTATAAAGTGATGCTAAGTAGTGGCAAAGGTACTCTTTTTTGGCACTTTTTCCTCACTTCGATATGAACCACCATGTTCCGTGATAGACATCCCTTAAGTATCGGGTCACATATTTGTCATTTCCAGGAGCGTCATAATAATTTAAAGTATTTTACAGTACGAGAGAGACAACGGCGGGGAGAGTGAATTAAGAGAGAGAATTTAAATGCAAATGTTAGTAAAACGCTTACGGTAAAACGATTATGAAGCGATCTTCGAGATGAATGGTATTATGGATAATTGATAGTCTAAGAATCGTTAAGAAAAGAACAATATTTACAAAATATTTAAACAAATATTTATCAGCAAATTAATTTGCTGATTCTATTGACATGACAGAGTGTATATGTATATATGTATGTACATGTACACTCTGTCATACATAAATACATACATATATATATATATATGTATATGTATATGTATATGTATATGTATATATCAACTTAATAACAAAAAAAAAGGAAATGTTTCTTCGACCTGTGAACTTATTCTGTAACTTGTAACGCATGCAGTTATGAAGTTACACAGAATAGGTCCAGAGTTTTAAAAGTTCAGGATAACGAGGAGTGGAGGCAGAAACAGGTTCCTTTAATTAAATGCAATGAATTAAGTACAATGAGGTCTGACTTAATTACTTCCCACGCGTGTCTCGACAAATTCGGCATTACAATGCATTATAACGCGCACGTTCGCGTTCTTCCCATCTGTTTTTGATTTCTCTTTTTATCATATTCTCGCACATACAGAACATGGCTGTACCTCGAGGTCTAGGATTGTCCGTGGAGCGTAATGTTTGGAATGTTGCATTTTATTTCTTTTGCTGCTTTTATGGTGAATGCAGGTAGAAAAAATGTATAATTGCGGTCCAATATACCGTTTTGTTAATATGATCGTGGGAATATATCTTACTAAAATTTACTCTCATTCGGAACTAATAACAGATATATAACATTCTCTCTTTCTCTCATTCGATACATATCGCGCAACGTCCCGCTTGGAACTGAATAGCTCGCAGGAAATCGACACTTCGAGGCACATCGGTCGCGAGGGAAAACTTGAACATTGTGTAATGCAAAAAAAAGTTCTCTCAAGAAGAAAAAACAACAATCGTGATGTTTTATAGGAACAATTAATCTGTATATTGTGGGGTTTCAATTAGCACCATCGCTGTCCATAAACATAATATTAACACATATCATACATACACGCAAGAAAACCCCTGGAGTCAATCGTTTTAACAACTCTACTCTACACACAGCTATATATTTATCTTATAAATTTTGGTATATAGAATAGTAATGTTCTATGATTATAAATAGTAGAAATTTTATATCTGATAAAATAGGAAGTATGTAGAAAGAAATTTCACACATTACTATGAAAAAGAGACTATTCAGTCAAACTTTTCTCTATTATTTAAACATTCTTTGAACTCTTGTTCAAATGTATTCATCACAATATATTGTGATCTTTTTTTCGTTACGATTAATCCGAGGTTTCCTTACGTTCTCTCAGGCAAACACTCACGCTCTTCAAAACACGCTTGCATCTTCCACATATACACATTCTTTTTCCCGTCACCGAGCTCAGCGGCGTGGTCCTTCGTCGTTACGACGACATGCAAAGCCACTTGGTCTTCAAAGATTAACTCAGAAGACAGTTTGGAGCGAGAATCTTCGATACGCGTAGCAATCGCTCGTGCGACGTGCGTAATAGTTGCAACAGATGTGAATTCGATCTCTCTTGTTTATAATTGGTTTGGAAACATGGAATGTCACAAAGCAACAAAAAAAAAGATTAGTAGTCGCGGAAGAAAATCGAAGAACCGCGCCGTGACAAATCGATCCCGGTGCACAATTGTTACGTAATACTTGCGCACGCAGCCGTTTCATAATTTTTTTCTCTCTTCACTATAATAATATTATCGATTAAAATACGTAGTAATTCCTAACATCACATGCTCTGTGGCTTAGAAAATATGTATAGCTGCGCTAAAAAGTCCTTGAACTCGTGTATCTTACTCGACTCGCAGACATCAGGCGCATGTAGAAATATATTTTACATACATGTTTACGTATAATGCTCAATATATGTATATGTAAGATTTCTTTACAATAACTATTATGCATTATATTAAATTCTGTAAGTATATATATAGTATTATGTGATTATATTACGATTATGATTTGAGGAAAAGGATAGGAGACCAGGAAACTTACGACCGAAGGGATTACTTACGAGAAGATCATATATACGCAGATGATGTATACGCAAGATCATATATTTCTCGTCTCTTGCTTTTTAACACACATGCTATATCTCGTAGTTATTAAAACTCACAAGCAACACACAACTGGACAGTAACAACTAACTTTAAATCGCGTCATAGACTGATTTTTTGGGGAATTTTGAAAGTGTCGCAAATAATTTTGATTCTAGAACTCTGTCGTCTTTTTTCTTTTTTTTTTTTGCAGGAAAATTTGCCATAGTATGCACAAATTTGTTATTTAATCGAGAATTTTAAGTCGCAGAAACACTCAAAAAGTTTTAATCTATATTTGACATTAATGGGTTTTTTCTGCAGAAGAATTGATCGACCAAAAGAACAACGCTAGCGAAAATCTTATTACTCAAAAATCGAAAACGGCACAACGAGCGTTGTTACTCTTCGATCTTAATTAATAATTATGGTCGCGCGTATATAAGTACATTCAATGTAATGTTGATATATTTTTGAAATATTTGTGTGTGTGTGTGTGTGTGTGTGTGTGTGTGTGTGTATGTGTATACATATATATAAATATAAATATATATATATATATATATAAAATGCACCTCACCAGTGTTCCGACTTTGTCTCTTTCTCTCTCTCTCTCTCTTTCATTAGATATTTGATTGTTTTACTTGCCGAGAATTAAGTACACAACGCCGGATTGCAAGAGAATAATTGGGGCTAGGTCGCAAAATCTACCTTATCCCAGTTCATTGGAGATAATTCGGATGACATCTTGAAGTCCGAATCTTCTATGTTAAAGAGATCGAATGAGTATTGACTGCTACTCAATAACGGGTCGTAAATATCCGTGGTAGACGAAAGGCTAATCGATGGTGTAGTAGATTGATGATTAGTTGACGACAGTGTTGTGGAAATTGTAGAAGCTTGTGGCGATTGCGGCATTAAAGAATCCAGCCAATCAGGATCGTCCATGTCCATTGGCACATCACACTCAAGTTGGCCGAAATCCATCGGATCCAACGTTTCCAAGTCCAATCCTAATTCCTGAAAAAAATACAAATATTATTTTTAATAAATTACTATTTTATGTTCTATATATATATGTTAGCGTCAAAAGCCGAAGTAAGGTTGATTCTAGGATTAACCGGTCAATTCGCGGAGCATGGTGATAGACCGAAATAAGGTTTTTAGCATACTTTTCAATGTACGCTATTGTTGCAGTGACATATTATAGATTAGGTTGGGTTAGGTTTTTATGG